>CAMRHE010001321.1:0-133073 GCA_947044405.1 Leptodactylus fallax
CAGGAAGAAATCCTCCCTGTAATACAGAGGCTCTATCCTGGGTGGAGGCACTGATATATTTCATATATGTTCCCACTCTTCCCTTCAGCGAAGGCTTCAGGTCCCATTATACACACAGGTCAGCGCCAGAGTCTGTTGCGGGAGGGATAATACTCATACCCCCCCCCAAATAGGGCTACAGTAGTGTTATTGGAGGCTGTACAGATGGCGGTGACAGTAGTGTTATTGGAGGTTGGAGGCCTTCCTGAATAGGTGAGTCTTCAGGGCCTTCTTGAAGCTTGTGACTGTGGGGTCAGTCTTATGTGTCTTAGTAATGAGTTCCAGAGTATGGGGGATGCCCGGGAGAAGTCTTGGAGACGTTTGTGTGAGGAGCAGATAAGAGCAGAGCGGAGTAGGAGGTCTTTGGAGGATCGGAGGTTACGTGTGGGCAGGTAGCGGGAGATTAGGTCAGAGATATATGTAGAGTACAGGTTGTGGACTGGAGATTACATGTGAGGAGGTATCAGGAGACTAGGTCAGAGAAGTATAGAGTGGATGACTTTGTATGTCAGCGTTAACATTTTTAACTCTATTCCCTGGGCGATTGGTAGCCAGTGAAGGGACAGTTGATGGGAAAACGGGGGGAGAGGTGGATTAACCAGTTCTGTACCGCCCATAGACTATATACGTCCGGAAGGTGGTTGCCTTGTTCTGCAAGGATGTACCGGTACGTCCAAGCAGAGCTCAGCAGCTGCACGAAATTGTGCAGTTGCTGAAACGGGGAGACGGCTGTAACTACAGCCGGAGCTCCCAGACATAAGACAGGGAAGGTTTATTACCTTCCCTGCCTTCCCGATCGCTGTGTATACAGCGCTCAATGATCTTGAGGCTCCCCTCTGACCCGGCGTTCACATGATCCGCCGGGATCAGTATCTGTAAGAGCTGTTGGGTCCTACAGGAGCCAGATCAGCTCTATAGTAACGGGCAGGAGGCTGTATTCTTCCTGCAACTGGGGCTAAATGTATCATCCCCAGTTACAAGGAAAATCAGCCTCCCCCACAAAAAAAGTAATCAGATGTCCCCAAAGGTCTATTATGACATTATGGGCACACAATGTAAAAAAAAAAATAAAATAAAATAAAAAAATATGAATAGAAAAGTAAAAAAAAAAGTAAATAAAATAATTAAAAAAAATAAATAAAATAATATGCCAATAACACGCCCTTATTACAGGTTGTAGCCCCACCCCTGACGACACCATAAAAAATAAAAATTATCGTAACGGAGAGGAAAAACTATTTTATAAAGTTTTATAGTAGCACTTTGTGTTATTAAATAAAAAAAATGAAAAGTGGAAAACAGAGAATAAATAGACCCGTTTTCCCTCCTCTTTTGTTTATATTTTCCCGGATATAACAAAAAAATGAAAACACATGAAAAAATAAAAACAACATAAAAACTCAAAATAAACTCAAAAATAAAGCCCTATGTGTCACCGAAAAAAGACGCAGAAAATGTTACAGCCCTCAAAACCGCACATACAAAAAAAAAAACGAAAATGTGTCTGGTCCTGGATCAGAAATTGGCCCAGTACAGAAGTGATTAAGTGAACGGCAGAGTTTAGTGTGGACTGGACTGAGGGTATTCGCTGGAGAAGGGTGTTACTCTAATGTAAGCGGGAGATTATGAGGGCATGGACTAGCATCTTTGTAGTGTCAGGGTGAGGAAGGAGCGGATTCGGTGGATGTTCTTGAGGCGGCAGGAGGTGTTGAGGGTTTGGATGTGCGGCTTGAAGGATAATAATAATAGTCCTTTAATAGTCCCACAATGGGGAAATTCAGTGAGTCAGAGTCTAAGGTTATCCCAAGGCAGTGGGACTGAGGTAAGTGTGGCATTATTAACTATGATCTATGAGGAGATAGAGAGGACACAAGAGGAGTGAGGACCCCGCTCACAAGAGCTTACAATCTATGAGGAGATAGAGAGGAGGACACAAGTGGAGTGAGGGCCCCGCTCACAAGAGCTTACAATCTATGAGGAGATAGGAGGACACAAGAGGAGTGAGGACCCCGCTCACAAGAGCTTACAATCTATGAGGAGATAGAGAGGACACAAGAGGAGTGAGGACCCCGCTCACAAGAGCTTACAATCTATGAGGAGATAGGAGGAGGACACAAGAGGAGTGAGGACCCCGCTCACAAGAGCTTACAATCTATGAGGAGATAGGAGAGGACACAAGAGGAGTGAGGGCCCCGCTCACAAGAGCTTACAATCTATGAGGAGATAGAGAGGAGGACACAAGAGGAGTGAGGGCCCCGCTCACAAGAGCTTACAATCTATGAGGAGATAGAGAGGAGGACACAAGAGGAGTGAGGACCCCGCTCACAAGAGCTTACAATCTATGAGGAGATAGAGAGGAGGACACAAGAGGAGTGAGGACCCCGCTCACAAGAGCTTACAATCTATGAGGAGATAGGAGGACACAAGAGGAGTGAGGACCCCGCTCACAAGAGCTTACAATCTATGAGGAGATAGGAGGACACAAGAGGAGTGAGGACCCCGCTCACAAGAGCTTACAATCTATGAGGAGATAGAGAGGACACAAGAGGAGTGAGGACCCCGCTCACAAGAGCTTACAATCTATGAGGCGATAGGAGGACACAAGAGGAGTGAGGGCCCCGCTCACAAGAGCTTACAATCTATGAGGAGATAGAGAGGAAACAAGAGGAGTGAGGGCCACGCTCACAAGAGCTTACAATCTATGAGGAGATAGAGAGGACACAAGAGGAGTGAGGACCCCGCTCACAAGAGCTTACAATCTATGAGGAGATAGAGAGGACACAAGAGGAGTGAGGGCCCCGCTCACAAGAGCTTATAATCTATGAGGAGATAGGAGGACACAAGAGGAGTGAGGGCCCCACTCACAAGAGGAGTGAGGGCCCCACTCACAAGAGCTTACAATCTATGAGGAGATAGAGAGAAGGACAAGAGGAGTGAGGGGCCCCGCTCACAAGAGCTTACAATCTTGAGGAGATAGGAGGACACAAGAGGAGTGAGGGCCCCGCTCACAAGAGCTTACAATCTATGAGGAGATAGGAGGACACAAGAGGAGTGAGGACCCCGCTCACAAGAGCTTACAATCTATGAGGAGATAGGAGGACACAAGAGGAGTGAGGACCCTGCTCACAAGAGCTTACAATCTATGAGGAGATAGAGAGGACACAAGAGGAGTGAGGACCCCGCTCACAAGAGCTTACAATCTATGAGGAGATAGGAGGACACAAGAGGAGTGAGGACCCCGCTCACAAGAGCTTACAATCTATGAGGAGATAGAGAGGAGGACACAAGAGGAGTGAGGGCCCCGCTCACAAGAGCTTACAATCTATGAGGAGATAGGAGGACACAAGAGGAGTGAGGACCCCGCTCACAAGAGCTTACAATCTATGAGGAGATAGGAGGACACAAGAGGAGTGAGGACCCCGCTCACAAGAGCTTACAATCTATGAGGAGATAGAGAGGACACAAGAGGAGTGAGGGCTCCGCTCACAAGAGCTTACAATCTATGAGGATATAGAGAGGAGGACACAAGAGGAGTGAGGGCTCCGCACACAAGAGCTTACAATCTATGAGGAGATAGAGAGGAGGACACAAGAGGAGTGAGGGTCCCACTCACAAGAGCTTACAATCTATGAGGAGATAGGAGGACACAAGAGGAGTGAGGACCCCGCTCACAAGAGCTTACAATCTATGAGGAGATAGAGAGGACACAAGAGGAGTGAGGGCCCCGCTCACAAGAGCTTATAATCTATGAGGAGATAGGAGGACACAAGAGGAGTGAGGGCCCCACTCACAAGAGGAGTGAGGGCCCCACTCACAAGAGCTTACAATCTATGAGGAGATAGAGAGAAGGACACAAGAGGAGTGAGGGCCCCGCTCACAAGAGCTTACAATCTATGAGGAGATAGAGAGGACACAAGAGGAGTGAGGACCCCGCTCACAAGAGCTTACAATCTATGAGGAGATAGGAGGACACAAGAGGAGTGAGGGCCCCGCTCACAAGAGCTTACAATCTATGAGGAGATAGGAGGACACAAGAGGAGTGAGGACCCCGCTCACAAGAGCTTACAATCTATGAGGAGATAGAGAGGAGGACACAAGAGGAATGAGGGCCCCGCTCACAAGAGCTTACAATCTATGAGGAGATAGAGAGGACACAAGAGGAGTGAGGACCCCGCTCACAAGAGCTTACAATCTATGAGGAGATAGGAGGACACAAGAGGAGTGAGGACCCCGCTCACAAGAGCTTACAATCTATGAGGAGATAGAGAGGACACAAGAGGAGTGAGGACCCCGCTCACAAGAGCTTACAATCTATGAGGAGGTAGAGAGGAGGACACAAGAGGAGTGAGGACCCTGCTCACAAGAGCTTTCAATCTATGAGGAGATAGGAGGACACAAGAGGAGTGAGGACCCCGCTCACAAGAGCTTACAATCTATGAGGAGATAGGAGGACACAAGAGGAGTGAGGACCCCGCTCACAAGAGCTTACAATCTATGAGGAGATAGGAGGAGGACACAAGAGGAGTGAGGACCCCGCTCACAAGAGCTTACAATCTATGAGGAGATAGAGAGGACACAAGAGGAGTGAGGGCCCCGCTCACAAGAGCTTACAATCTATGAGGAGATAGAGAGGAGGACACAAGAGGAGTGAGGACCCCGCTCACAAGAGCTTACAATCTATGAGGAGATAGAGAGGACACAAGAGGAGTGAGGACCCCGCTCACAAGAGCTTACAATCTATGAGGAGATAGGAGGACACAAGAGGAGTGAGGGCCCCGCTCACAAGAGCTTACAATCTATGAGGAGATAGAGAGGACACAAGAGGAGTGAGGGCCCCGCTCACAAGAGCTTACAATCTATGAGGAGATAGAGAGGAGGACACAAGAGGAGTGAGGACCCCGCTCACAAGAGCTTACAATCTATGAGGAGATAGAGAGGAGGACACAAGAGAAGTGAGGGCTCCGCTCACAAGAGCTTACAATCTATGAGGAGATAGAGAGGAGGACACAAGAGGAGTGAGGGCTCCGCTCACAAGAGCTTACAATCTATGAGGAGATAGGAGGACACAAGAGGAGTGAGGGCCCCGCTCACAAGAGCTTAAAATCTATGAGGAGATAGAGAGGACACAAGAAGAGTGAGGACCCCGCTCACAAGAGCTTACAATCTATGAGGAGATAGAGAGGACACAAGAAGAGTGAGGACCCCGCTCACAAGAGCTTACAATCTATGAGGAGATAGAGAGGACACAAGAGGAGTGAGGGCTCCGCTCACAAGAGCTTACAATCTATGAGGAGATAGAGAGGAGGACACAAGAGGAGTGAGGGCTCCGCTCACAAGAGCTTACAATCTATGAGGAGATAGAGAGGAGGACACAAGAGGAGTGAGGGCCCCGCTCACAAGAGCTTACAATCTATGAGGAGATAGAGAGGACACAAGAGGAGTGAGGGCCCCGCTCACAAGAGCTTACAGTCTATGAGGAGATAGGAGGACACAAGAGGAGTGAGGGCCCCGCTCACAAGAGCTTACAATCTATGAGGAGATAGGAGGACAGAAGAGGAGTGAGGACCCTGCTCACAAGAGCTTACAATCTATGAGGAGATAGGAGGAGGACACAAGAGGAGTGAGGGCCCCGCTCACAAGAGCTTACAATCTATGAGGAGATAGAGAGGACACAAGAGGAGTGAGGACCCCGCTCACAAGAGCTTACAGTCTATGAGGAGATAGGAGGACACAAGAGGAGTGAGGGCCCCGCTCACAAGAGCTTACAATCTATGAGGAGATAGAGAGGACACAAGAAGAGTGAGGACCCCGCTCACAAGAGCTTACAATCTATGAGGAGACAGAGAGCAGGACACAAGAGGAGTGAGGGCCCCGCTCACAAGAGCTTACAATCTATGAGGAGATAGGAGGACACAAGAGGAGTGAGGACCCCGCTCACAAGAGCTTACAATCTATGAGGAGATAGAGAGGACACAAGAAGAGTGAGTGGCCTTATATTCCTGGGGCAGGTGGACATTGATTACTTCTTATGCTCTCTGCAGGGTTCCGCTCCCCTGCCCTTTCGTCAGTCTTACTTGTGCTCAATATTTTCTACTATGATGTTTTTCTGATTATTACACTTGTTGCCTGAGGTATATTTTGGGGATTTGAGGTCTTCATTTGTTTGTGATTTTGACCCCCCAGGAAATCTCCATATCCCAAATTGTGTGTAGGGAACTGCCATTTCTACTAGTATATAATGTATCTGGCTTCTTTGCCCCTGCAGTTTGGCTTCAGAGACCCCAGGCATTCAGTGCAAGTTTTGTTTTGTAAATACAGTGAGTCAGACACATGTGAGGCAGAGCTGCTGGGGGGAGAGATGTGAGCAGAGCTGCTGAGACAGACATGTTATGTCTGGGGGAGTCTAAGAGCCACTTGTTCCTCTTTACTTCACAGTATATAGTTAGGTATGTGTTACCCCCTATATACTCACAGGACCTAGCTAGTAACCGTAGTTAGGGATCCATATATATATATATATAGTTCAGGGCAGTGATAGGTTAGGCTTCCGAAGGCCAACTAGCTAGTTAGAGGCCCGGTGGCACTAGTAGTTTAGCTGGCAGGTTAAGGACTCAGTGTTAGGGTAGTCAGGCCTGCATCTACTGCCGTCACCGTCGCCCTGTTTGCTGCCTGTGAAGAATCTCACCATCATCATCATCTCCTGATCGGCTGTCTGTCATCTCCTGGAAGAATCCGAGGATCCACAGTCATCCACAGGGGCCCCTGCATCTCTTCTGTTGCCTGGAGGTATTGTGCACTGGACTCTTGCTATATATTTATATATATACCCGGGTATATAACCTAAGACGGTTGAGGACTTGCTGGTTGTTGTAGTATTGCTGTGTTCTGAGTATATTTTATGTATGTATTATTACCCTGTTGATTCTCATAAAGCTACTGTTATAACCTTATGTGGTATCTGTATGTATTCTTCAGACTGTGAGATTAGTACAGTGATCCTTGTTAAGGCTACTAACTGTACTTCATGGGTAAGTCCCAGGAAGAGATCCTCCCTGTAATACAGAGGCTCTATCCTGGGTGGAGGCACTGATATATTTCATATATGTTCCCACTCTTCCCTTCAGCGAAGGCTTCAGGTCCCATTATACACACAGGTCAGCGCCAGAGTCTGTTGCGGGAGGGCTAATACTCATACCCCCCTCCAAATAGGGCTACATTTGGAGGCACTGCTGAGATTTAGAAGTGGGAATAGTCATTGATATGGAGAAGCGATATAGCTCAGAGGGGAACCTCCCACTAGCTACTACATGGGATTACCGACCTCCTGTTCCTCCCCTGGTTCAGGTAAAGGAAGAACCCCGCTCAGCCAGTTACCCCCCCAGTATGGCCGTCGCTAGCAGTTCCTCTAGTGACAGTGCTATTAGCACTTTAGCCAGGCTGACTGAAATGTTAGCTCAGGGCCTGCAGGCCACTCACTACAAGAAACTAAAAGTATTCTCTGGTAATGTCCCAGTACCACAAGGGGAGGAAAACTTTGAGATATGGAAAGAACATACTCTCCAATGCCTGAAGGAATGGTCTTGCTCTGAAGAAGGCAAGCGGCAGCGTATCAGTGAAAGTTTGCGGTCTCCTGCTGCAGAATTGATCCGCTTGTACAGAGACTCTCATGAAGGAGTGAGTGCATTGGACTATATACAAGTACTGTCTGATCACTTTGAGCCATACTATGACCTTGCCTAGATGGTTGCTGATTACCGAATGGTTCGTCAAAAAGAAGGGGAAAATGTCTCTACTTTTATTAACCGTTTACAGCTACTTCTTTCACGTCTGGTGTACCACGCAGCTCTATCTACTTCAGAGGTAGACGCTATGAGAACCAGTCAGTTGGTGAGAGGGTTACAACCTCATCATCCTCTTGCTCAAGTACTCAAGGTCTTACTATCTGATAGAGTCCTTCCATTTCCTGACTTAATGAAGTTAGTGAAGAAACAAGAAGCTGACATTAGTTTTAGTACCCCTAAGAAAGCGAAAAGCATCTCTAAAGAAGATGTTGTTCCTAATTCAAACAAGGACAAACCAGCGGAGCGGTCAGAACTTAGACAGTCCGCCACTCCACCCACTGCCACTCAATGGAGGAAGGATGCTAGAACCTGTTATAAATGTGGTCAGACGGGCCATAGTGCCAGACAGTGTACGGAGGACAGTGAGGGATTGAGACACAGTGCTGTCTTCTCTATTCAGAATCAAAGACACCGAAGGAAGGCGGGCCGAGTAAATACCAGAGGCGCTATCGCGGGCTCCAGGTCCGTTGTCAAAGTCACTGTCAATGGTCATGCCGCTCCTGCCCTGTTTGATACAGGATCTCAAGTGACCCTGATTTATCGCTCGTTCTACCAAAAGTATCTGAGGGATATACCTCTTCAGTCTACGGGACAAATGAAATTGTGGGGGCTTAATTCAGGATCATATCCTGTAGATGGCAGCCTACAAGTAGTTATAGCTGTCCCTGAATTAGAAGATCAGAGTGTCGCTCCCATGAAGATTACGGCTCTTGTCTGTCCTGATACAGGGGATTCTTGTGCAGCTCCTGTGATACTTGGCACTAATTGTCCCGCAGTGCATTATGCTTTTCAGAAGTTTCTTGGAAGAGATTGGAACCCTGCAGCTCAGCCGCTGAATATATCTTCTGATCTTAGAGAACTCTGTGATGCCCTGTCTACTGGCTATCGACATGGAATGGTATATCATATCGGTGAGAGAACCGTGGAAGTTCCTGCCGGCGGGGAGAGAATTCTGAGAGTAGCCTCCAGCATTGCTCCCGATTTGCTTGAAGGGGGGAGTTATGTCCTTATGGAAACCCCTGAAGAAATGATTAACCAGAATGGCTGGATGGTGATCCCAGAGAGAAAGGACTGGAGAAATAAAGTGGAGTTATCTACCTGTGTGACAGTGAGGAACTGTTCACCGCATCCGATTGTAATTGGACCATACCAGAATGTGGCCCACTGCTACCCTGTGCTTGGAGTAAATCCATACGCTGAAGTGTGCAGGATTCAAATCCGAGATGCAATCCCTAATCTCAATCTTGACTTGAGTGATCCACATTTACCAGAGGCCTGGAATCAGCGACTGACACAGAAGTTGTCTGAATTATCGGAAGTGTTCTCCATGGATGATATGGATGTAGGTTGTGCTAAAAGTGCTCAACACACTTTCCGATTGACCGATTCTACTCCCTTCCGGGAGCGACCACGGAGAGTTGCTCCAAAGGATGTTGATGAGTTAAGACAGACTCTACAGCAAATGAAAGGTCAGGGGATCATTGTGGACAGTAAGAGCCCCTATGCCTCACCTATTGTGGTGGTAAGAAAAAAATCTGGAGCAATTCGCCTATGTGTGGATTACAGAACTCTGAACCGGAGAACCTTACCTGATCAGTATACACTGCCGAGAATTGAAGAAGCTCTGGAAGCTCTGAATGGAAACTGTTGGTTCACAGTGCTGGACCTAAGATCGGGATACTATCAAGTCCCAATGGCACCTGAGGATCAGGAAAAGACAGCCTTCATATGCCCCTTGGGTTTCTTTCAGTTCACTCGTATGCCGCAAGGTACAAAAGGTGCGCCAGCAACGTTCCAAAGGTTGATGGAAAGAGTGTTAGGTGATTTAGTGCCCCGGGAATGCCTTGTATATCTTGATGACATTATTGTGTTTGGAAAGACGCTGGAAGAACATGAAGAACGACTCATGAGAGTACTCCATCGCTTAAAAGAAGAGGGGCTGAAGTTGTCGGCTGACAAATGCAAATTTTGTAGATCTTCGGTCACTTATGTAGGTCATATTGTTTCTGCTGAAGGAGTTGCTACCGATCCTGGTAAGATTGAAGCTGTGGTGAATTGGCCCCGACCGCAAAATATTACGGAGTTGCAATCTTTCTTGGGGTTTTGTGGATTCTATCGACGATTTGTGGAAGGATATTCAAAAATTGCTCGAGCCCTCCTCGACCTGTTGAAGAGTGATGCAGGAGATCCGGGAAAGAAGAAAGGGTCTTCCAAAAGCCTTTTTGGCGATAGGTGGACTGCGGATTGTGAAGAAGCATTTAAGTTGTTGAAGAAGAAATTGACAGAAGCTCCCGTTCTGGCTTATGCTGATGCACAGAAGCCATATGTGCTACATGTAGATGCCAGCTTTGAAGGATTAGGTGGCGTGCTGCACCAAGAATACCCGGCCGGGTTACGGCCCATAGCTTTCATAAGTCGAAGTCTTTCTCCCAGCGAGAAAAATTATCCAGTACATAAATTGGAGTTTTTGGCGCTCAAGTGGGCCATTGTTGATAAATTACATGACTATTTATACGGAGCCACGTTTGAAGTAAGAACAGACAACAATCCACTGACATACGTTTTGTCAACCGCTAAACTCGATGCTACAGGACATCGCTGATTGGCGGCTTTATCCAACTACCAATTCACACTCAAGTATAAATCGGGGCCTAAGAACATTGGGGCAGATGCTCTATCAAGACGGCCTGGATTACCTAGTCCAGAAGTAGTGGATGAATGGGAAGAAGTGCCAAGTCCTGGAGTAGGAGCTTTGTGTGCCATGGCTGCTGTAGTTGAAGACCGAGTAGCCTTTTCTGAAACTCGGCTTATTGACTCTATTGGGGGAGGTCCCGAAGCTTTACCAGACATGTTTGCCTACCCTGCCGCTTTAGGATCCTTTGAGAGTTGTTCTATATCTTCAAAGCGAATGATCTGGAGTCGAAAAGTGGAGGCTATGGTGCATGCCTATAATAGTACAAGGCACGAGAGCACAGGATATTCACCATACTTTCTGATGTTTGGAAGAGAGCCTAGGCTACCTATTGACATCTTGTTGGGAGTCTCTACCGATGGTATCAATCATCGAGATCATTACCGATACGTGGCACGTTTGAAAGAAACGCTTAAGAGTGCTTATGAGCTGGCTGAGGAAAATGCGGCCAAAGTGAATGAAGGAAATAAAAGGAGATTTGATCTTCGAGTAAGATACCGAGAATTGAACCCTGGGGACCATGTTCTGCTACGGAATTTGGGAGCATCTGCAAAACATAAGCTGGCTGATCGATGGCGGAGTGAACTCTTTACAGTGGTAGATCGGTTGCCTGGAATACCAGTCTACAAGATAAAAGGACGGGACGGGAGGATCAGGACTTGGCATAGAAATCATTTGTTGCCTGTACCTCAGATTGATGGTATGGATATCTCCAATGATGGCTCGGCCTGCGATTCTCCACAGTCCTTGGCCGATATTCCACCTGACCTTCCTGAAACTCCTGAGAGTGATTGGACTGTGGCTCCTGAAGTTCCTAGATCACCAGTATCTTCTCCTTCAGGGAGACCTATGAACCCTCAAACTCCAGAATTCGTACCTAGATCTGTGTCTACAGATGAGCAGGGATCTAGCTCTCCTACACCACCAGCACCATCCCCTCCCATGGCAGACAACCCTAGTTTAGGGCCTGGACATGCTAGTTTACCTCAGAGAGAGGTACGGAGAGGAGAGAGAATTAGACACCCTCCACCTATGCTGACATATGATAGTTTGGGGGACCCCAGATTTACTACTCAGCCTCATTTATACCATGCTTGGGTGGGTGCAGTGTCCACTTTGGTCAATATGTTACCAATTTTCGCTCCTGCTGGCATGTATACCTATTAACCTGTTGTGACTCTGTAAATGCAAAAGCAACCATATTGATATTGTCATTGGTAATGTTGACTGTATACTATGACTTTGTATGTCTTTGACGTGACGTAAAGATTTCACCAGAGGGAGAGTGTAGGGAACTGCCATTTCTACTAGTATATAATGTATCTGGCTTCTTTGCCCCTGCAGTTTGGCTTCAGAGACCCCAGGCATTTAGTGCAAGTTTTGTTTTGTAAATACAGTGAGTCAGACACATGTGAGGCAGAGCTGCTGGGGGGAGAGATGTGAGCAGAGCTGCTGAGACAGACATGTTATGTCTGGGGGAGTCTAAGAGCCACTTGTTCCTCTTTACTTCACAGTATATAGTTAGGTATGTGTTACCCCCTATATACTCACAGGACCTAGCTAGTAACCGTAGTTAGGGATCCATATATATATATACAGTTCAGGGCAGTGATAGGTTAGGCTTCCGAAGGCCAACTAGCTAGTTAGAGGCCCGGTGGCACTAGTAGTTTAGCTGGCAGGTTAAGGACTCAGTGTTAGGGTAGTCAGGCCTGCATCTACTGCCGTCACCGTCGCCCTGTTTGCTGCCTGTGAAGAATCTCACCATCATCATCATCATCTCCTGATCGGCTGTCTGTCATCTCCTGGAAGAATCCGAGGATCCACAGTCATCCACAGGGGCCCCTGCATCTCTTCTGTTGCCTGGAGGTATTGTGCACTGGACTCTTGCTATATATCTATATATATACCCGGGTATATAACCTAAGACGGTTGAGGACTTGCTGGTTGTTGTAGTACTGCTGTGTTCTGAGTATATTGTATGTATGTATTATTACCCTGTTGATTCTTATAAAGCTACTGTTATAACCTTATGTGGTATCTGTATGTATTCTTCAGACTGTGAGATTAGTACAGTGATCCTTGTTAAGGCTACTAACTGTATTTCATGGGTAAGTCCCAGGAAGAGATCCCCCCTGTAATACAGAGGCTCTATCCTGGGTGGAGGCACTGATATATTTCATATATGTTCCCACTCTTCCCTTCAGCGAAGGCTTCAGGTCCCATTATACACACAGGTCAGCGCCAGAGTCTGTTGCGGGAGGGATAATACTCATCCCCCCCCCCCAAATAGGGCTACATGTGTTTTTGGGTTTGCGGTGTCATTTGTAGCTTTGGCTGCCCTCCTGCCCCACTTCCTGCCCCAGTCCCTAAGAAAGCCTCTGTTCCCCTTATATGACTTCCATGCCCTTGTGGGGGCTGGGGGTCTTGCTCTGTCTTGTGGGGGAGGCTGTGCATACACACAGTTACCAGGTGGTGGGCTGGGACACGCAGGGTTAAGACTCTGGTTCCAGGTGGGGGTGGTATTTTTAGACCTCTATGTATACTCTCTTTGTGCTTGGGCTGCTCTGTCAGGGCCTCCGGCCTCAGCCAGGTTATTATTAGGACTCTGAGCAAATCCTTCCATGATCTGTGGCTGAACATGTGGGCTGATGGCGCCTCCTCCTGGTGGTTGCAGGGATGGTAGCCGGCTCTACACGAGCCTAGTGTGAGCAGCTCTCAATGACTCCAGTCAGCTAATGCCATAACATTTTGGGTCCTGTCTCTAGAGCTGCTCGGGACTATCTTGTACTAGGTGGTTTATTTATTGGTCTAAGAGAAGAGAATGGCAGTGGGCAAAACGGGTACATCTAGTGGGCCGATTACCTGTGGGTGCCTGGGGCAGGACTCTTCAAAAGGCGTGCTCTGAGTGAGTAAGGACTGGTGCACAGCCTCACAAACGGCTGGTAAAATTTCTCACCAAATGATAGAATGTGTTGATCTTCGTGAGTATGTAATGTGCCCCCTTCAGGACGTCTCCCTGCTTACTGTGTAGTCGTAGTCACAGGTGGACTGTGAAGTAGTGATGCCCTTACTGAGCCACAAAACTCACCCTCGTTTTTCACTGGAAGTCAATATCTTTCCTGACAGGTTTCAGCAATACAGTGACAACGGTAGTATGTGGGCACAAAGAAGGTATGGCATCTCCGTGCAGTGCCCTTTAAGGAGTCTCTTCACGTGTCTCGTTCTTTAGCCCAGGGGGTTAGTGAAGGTTCTTTACAGGTAAATCGTCATCAGCAGTAAGGATGGAGAGAGGGAGTGTAGGCATTATCTGTGACACCTGCCCTGCGCGCCACAGCAGAGTCCACTTAATGGCCTAGAATATAACACAATTTAGATTTATAGACAATCAAAAGTTAAAGGGTTTTCATGAGAAGTGGCCGTAATATAGGAGATCCAGGAACACTGGACTTTAAATACGGGGCAAATTCATGAAACCAAGCAGATAAAACGCTAGAAATAAAGCAATTTATGAGCACAGTCAGTAAAGCTGCTGCTGTCTGTGAATAATATCCCATCTGTAACCGCACAAGCAGCCAGAAGTAGATACAAGTACAGAGAAGACTTTTCTTACACTGTAAGTTGTGAGATGTGCAGAATCTTCAGTCTTCTGCGCACAGCAACAATTTGTCTGTGCAGGCAGTAAGGAGAATCAACCCCTCCGCTCTCCATTCACTGTGTGATGAGAGAAAAGAACCGCCTCGACACTCACTGAGATAGGTAAGAAGGAATGGAAATTATCTACAGTATGGACAGACTTCCTTAGTAACAAGAGAGTGAACAGTGAATTAGCTAGAAGGGAGACAGCTAGTGGCAGGTGAGAGAGGTTTCTCAGGCAGAAAGCGGCCTCCTATTACAAGGTGCATTACATTGTGGTCCACAATCACATGGTCTATGAAATGAGACCAAGTTGTCTGAAAAGTTACTGACCATTTAAACATGTTTGCAAATACAAATAATTAAACATTTTGCTGAATTTTAAAGATTTTTTTCTACACATCGTAGTGGTAACAATGGATATGACCTGAATCCAGGAACTTTCTATGGTCTGGAACTTATCAGGAACCCGGCCATAATCTCTTTATTGTGGAGGGGTCATCTTCTTGTGTAGAAGCACATTGCACGTATGGAGTCCATGCTGAGCACTCATATACGGATTAGGAATCCTGGGGCTCGGAGATGTTTAACAAAAATGACATCATGATCAATAGATCGGAGGGCCAGGTGAATAACTGATGTTACATGAGGTGGAAGTGTGTGATTTATCCCTCCAGAAGGTGTTTGATGTGAGATCTACATAGGTTATCTTCTCTGTGCTACATTTATATCAAAGGTTGGGTCTCAACAAAGTAATATACACTTCTTGTGGATAAATATTGTAATATATACTCAATTCATCAGAATGTATATCCCCTATAGAAGCTGAAGGTCCTGGCAGGTGGCCCTGTACCTCCTATAGAAGCTAAAGGTCCTGGCAGGTGGCCCTGTACCTCCTATAGAAGCTGAAGGTCCTGGCAGGTGGCCCTGTACCTCCTATAGAAGCTGAAGGTTCTGGCAGGTGGTCCTGTACCTCCTATAGAAGCTGAAGGTCCTGGCAGGTGGCCCTGTACCTCCTATAGAAGCTGAAGGTTCTGGCAGGTGGTCCTGTACCTCCTATAGAAGCTGAAGGTCCTGGCAGGTGGCCCTGTACCTCCTATAGAAGCTGAAGGTTCTGGCAGGTGGCCCTGTATCTCCTATAGAAGCTGAAGGAAGGTTCTGGCAGGTGGCCCTGTACCTCCTATAGAAGCTAAAGGTCCTGGCAGGTGGCCCTGTACCTCCTATAGAAGCTGAAGGTTCTGGCAGGTGGCCCTGTACCTCCTATATAAACTGAAGGAAGGTTCTGGCAGGTGGCCCTGTACCTCCTATAGAAGCTGAAGGTCCTGGCAGGTGGCCCTGTACCTCCTATAGAAGCTGAAGGTACTGGCAGGTGGCCCTGGACCTCCTATAGAAGCTGAAGGTCCTGGCAGGTGGTCCTGTACCTCCTATATAAACTGAAGGTCCTGGCAGGTGGCCCTGTACCTCCTATAGAAGCTGAAGGTCCTGGCAGGTGGCCCTGTACCTCCTATAGAAGCTGAAGGTCCTGGCAGGTGGTCCTGTACCTCCTATAGAAGCTGAAGGTCCTGGCAGGTGGCCCTGTACCTCCTATAGAAGCTGAAGGTCCTGGCAGGTGGCCCTGTACCTCCTATAGAAGCTGAAGGTCCTGGCAGGTGGCCCTGGACCTCCTATAGAAGCTGAAGGTCCTGGCAGGTGGCCCTGTACCTCCTATAGAAGCTGAAGGTTCTGGAAGGTGGCCCTGTACCTCCTATAGAAGCTGAAGGAAGGTTCTGGCAGGTGGCCCTGTACCTCCTATAGAAGCTGAAGGTCCTGGCAGGTGGCCCTGTACCTCCTATAGAAGCTGAAGGTCCTGGCAGGTGGCCCTGTACCTCCTATAGAAGCTGAAGGTCCTGGCAAGTGGCCCTGTACCTCCTATAGAAGCTGAAGGTTCTGGCAGGTGGCCCTGTACCTCCTATAGAAGCTGAAGGTCCTGGCAGGTGGCCCTGTACCTCCTATAGAAGCTGAAGGTCCTGGCAGGTGGCCCTGTACCTCCTATAGAAGCTGAAGGTCCTGGCAGGTGGCCCTGTACCTCCTATAGAAGCTGAAGGTTCTGGCAGGTGGTCCTGTACCTCCTATAGAAGTTGAAGGTCCTGGCAGGTGGCCCTGTACCTCCTATAGAAGCTGAAGGTTCTGGCAGGTGGCCCTGTATCTCCTATAGAAGCTGAAGGAAGGTTCTGGCAGGTGGCCCTGTACCTCCTATAGAAGCTGAATCTTCTGGTCGGTGGTCCTGTACCTCCTATAGAAGCTGAAGGAAGGTTCTGGCAGGTGGCCCTGTACCTCCTATAGAAGCTGAATCTTCTGGTCGGTGGTCCTGTACCTCATGTAGAAGCTGAATCTTCTGGTCAGTGGTCCTGTACCTCATGTAGAAGCTGAATCTTCTGGTCGGTGGTCCTGTACCTCCTATAGAAGCTGAAGGAAGGTTCTGGCAGGTGGCCCTGTACCTCCTATAGAAGCTGAAGGTTCTGGCAGGTGGCCTTGTACCTCCTATAGAAGCTGAAGGTCCTGGCAGGTGGCCCTGTACCTCCTATAGAAGCTGAAGGTCCTGGCAGGTGGCCCTGTACCTCCTATAGAAGCTGAAGGTTCTGGCAGGTGGTCCTGTACCTCCTATAGAAGCTGAAGGTCCTGGCAGGTGGCCCTGTACCTCCTATAGAAGCTGAAGGTTCTGGCAGGTGGCCCTGTACCTCCTATAGAAGCTGAAGGTCCTGGCAGGTGGCCCTGTACCTCCTATAGAAGCTGAAGGTCCTGGCAGGTGGCCCTGTACCTCCTATAGAAGCTGAAGGTCCTGGCAGGTGGCCCTGTACCTCCTATAGAAGCTGAAGGTTCTGGCAGGTGGTCCTGTACCTCCTATAGAAGTTGAAGGTCCTGGCAGGTGGCCCTGTACCTCCTATAGAAGCTGAAGGTTCTGGCAGGTGGCCCTGTATCTCCTATAGAAGCTGAAGGAAGGTTCTGGCAGGTGGCCCTGTACCTCCTATAGAAGCTGAATCTTCTGGTCGGTGGTCCTGTACCTCCTATAGAAGCTGAAGGAAGGTTCTGGCAGGTGGCCCTGTACCTCCTATAGAAGCTGAATCTTCTGGTCGGTGGTCCTGTACCTCATGTAGAAGCTGAATCTTCTGGTCAGTGGTCCTGTACCTCATGTAGAAGCTGAATCTTCTGGTCGGTGGTCCTGTACCTCCTATAGAAGCTGAAGGAAGGTTCTGGCAGGTGGCCCTGTACCTCCTATAGAAGCTGAAGGTTCTGGCAGGTGGCCTTGTACCTCCTATAGAAGCTGAAGGTCCTGGCAGGTGGCCCTGTACCTCCTATAGAAGCTGAAGGTCCTGGCAGGTGGCCCTGTACCTCCTATAGAAGCTGAAGGTTCTGGCAGGTGGTCCTGTACCTCCTATAGAAGCTGAAGGTCCTGGCAGGTGGCCCTGTACCTCCTATAGAAGCTGAAGGTTCTGGCAGGTGGCCCTGTATCTCCTATAGAAGCTGAAGGAAGGTTCTGGCAGGTGGCCCTGTACCTCCTATAGAAGCTGAATCTTCTGGTCGGTGGTCCTGTACCTCCTATAGAAGCTGAAGGAAGGTTCTGGCAGGTGGCCCTGTACCTCCTATAGAAGCTGAATCTTCTGGTCGGTGGTCCTGTACCTCATGTAGAAGCTGAATCTTCTGGTCAGTGGTCCTGTACCTCATGTAGAAGCTGAATCTTCTGGTCGGTGGTCCTGTACCTCCTATAGAAGCTGAAGGAAGGTTCTGGCAGGTGGCCCTGTACCTCCTATAGAAGCTGAATCTTCTGGTCGGTGGTCCTGTACCTCCTATAGAAGCTGAATCTTCTGGTCGGTGGTCCTGTACCTCCTATAGAAGCTGAATCTTCTGGTCGGTGGTCCTGTACCTCATGTAGAAGCTGAATCTTCTGGTCAGTGGTCCTGTACCTCATGTAGAAGCTGAATCTTCTGGTCGGTGGTCCTGTACCTCCTATAGAAGCTGAAGGAAGGTTCTGGCAGGTGGCCCTGTACCTCCTATAGAAGCTGAATCTTCTGGTCGGTGGTCCTGTACCTCATGTAGAAGCTGAATCTTCTGGTCAGTGGTCCTGTACCTCCTATAGAAGCTGAATCTTCTGGTCGGTGGTCCTGTACCTCCTATAGAAGCTGAAAGAAGGTTCTGGCAGGTGGCCCTGTACCTCCTATAGAAGCTGAATCTTCTGATCGGTGGTCCTGTACCTCATGTAGAAGCTGAATCTTCTGGTCAGTGGTCCTGTACCTCCTATAGAAGCTGAATCTTCTGGTCGGTGGTCCTGTACCTCATGTAGAAGCTGAATCTTCTGGTCAGTGGTCCTGTACCTCCTATAGAAGCTGAAGGAAGGTTCTGGCAGGTGGCCCTGTACCTCCTTTAGAAGCTGAATCTTCTGGTCGTTGGTCCTGTACCTCATGTAGATGCTGAATCTTCTGGTCAGTGGTCCTGTACCTCCTATAGAAGCTGAATCTTCTGGTCAGTGGTCCTGTACCTCCTATAGAAGCTGAAGGAAGGTTCTGGCAGGTGGCCCTGTACCTCCTATAGAAGCTGAATCTTCTGGTCGGTGGTCCTGTACCTCATGTAGAAGCTGAATCTTCTGGTCAGTGGTCCTGTACCTCCTATAGAAGCTGAAGGAAGGTTCTGGCAGGTGGCCCTGTACCTCCTATAGAAGCTGAATCTTCTGGTCGGTGGTCCTGTACCTCATGTAGAAGCTGAATCTTCTGGTCAGTGGTCCTGTACCTCATGTAGAAGCTGAATCTTCTGGTCGGTGGTCCTGTACCTCATGTAGAAACTGAAGGTCCTGGCAGGTGGACCTGTACCTCCTATAAAGGTGAAGGTCTGGCAGGTGGACCTGTACCTCCTATAAAGGTGAAGGTCTTGGCAGGTGGCTTTGAAGCCTTGGTTATCCTCTAAAGGGTAAAGTCTAAGGGGACGGGTACAGTTTGTCCAGGCCATTACAGGCAGCAGGAGCAGGCTGCAGAGGGTGAGGAGCATTGGGTAGACTCTGAAGAGCAAAAGGCTATGGAGCTGGGTGTAGTATGGCCAGGTGTTATGGTGTTGTGATTTTTCATCACTGGCAGTAGAAGCCATCCAGGTACCGGGAACCTCAGAGGAGAGCAGTGTATGGAGTCGGGCATGGTATAGCTGGGAATAGCCGCTTATAATTTTCAGTTACTGGCGGTAGGAGCAGACACTGAGGGTACGGGCAGCCCAGACAGCGGGTTGTGCTACTGACCAGGCTTTCACCAACAGTGTGTCACATCCCTCACAAACTCCACCATTCCCTACTCCTCCTTCAGATATTCGCCCCAAGTACAGGAGCGGCACTAACATCGATTTCATGATTCTGATGAACGTGGTTCCTTGAAATTTATTGAATTAATTTGTTTAATCTCACTCTACAGTATACACTCTACAGTATATACCCTACAGTATACAAGCTACAGTATAGATCATTTCAGTATGGCATCTAGACATCACTTGTATGGGGAGCATGGAAAACAAACAAGGTCAGTGAGAGCAGAGGGGCCGCGTGTTACACTGGGGAGGGTCACACACATGCCATTCATCTAGTAAGTTCATGCTATGGCTAGTTTATGTCTTCTCCTTGGGCCTAACCTATGATGGCTGGAAGTATGGTGTGCAGCTCTATGACACATGGGCAGGAATGGGGGCTATGTTACACACTGGGGCCCAGGGGTCTTACACATTGCATGTCATTTATCTAGTAAGTCCAAGCTATGCTTAGTTGACATCTCTTTCTTCTCTTTGGTCCTACATTGACTATCCTATGTAGTATGGTGTGGCAGCTCTACCCTTGTGACACATGGTCAGGGCTCAATACTGAGGACGATGCTGCTACACGTTGTCATGTGTCACACACCTGTGCATGTTGTTTTGTAGAGCGGCTTTAGTGGCACATGGAAAGGGCAGAATTATGTTTAGCAGCCTCAGAGCTACGTGACTGACAGCTAGTGAGGAAGCAGCAGCCATGTCTGGTACTCAGGCCTGGGGATGCAGCTCTGCGGGAGGCGGCTGCAAGCCCTTATTAGGTGCCACCAGCCCATGTTCTGGATTTAGAGTTATGCAAAACATGAAATAGAAGGAATTTCAAAGAGAGCCATTTTACAAGCTGCGCCTGCCCATCCTCCTCCCCTTATAACATGTGAAGTGGCTCCTGGAGTCAGCGCAGCACTAATGGCATTCCTCACTTCCTGTCTGGGAGAACGTTCAAGTCACTTATAAACAATCTGCACTTAATTCTTTTCCATTTCTTTTGTAGTTGTAGCTCAAAACCCATCACCACATAAAATTACTTAGCAGCTTATACTACATAGGAAATCCTACATCCAATCACAGAATGACCTGCTACACACACTATATCATCACCACCTTCACCCTGTGACATCAACTAATCACCAACTGACCTGCTATGCAGACTGTGACCTCATTGTCCTCACCCTGTGACAACATCCAATCACAGACTGACGTGGTACACTGTGACATCTCTACCCTCACCCTGTGGAATCATCCAATCACACTGTGACATGTGTCAGGGCTCCTAGGACTCTATATCTATATCACAAAGGAGTCCTGACAGTGTCATACACTATGCATTATAGATATATAGTCCTAGGAGCCCTGACAGTGTCATACACTATGTATTATAGATATATAGTTCTAGGAGTCCTGACAGTGTCATACACTATGTATTATAGATACATAGTCCTAGGAGTCCTGACAGTGTCATACACTATGTATTATAGATATATAGTTCTAGGAGTCCTGACAGTGTCATACACTATGCATTATAGATATATAGTCCTAGGAGCCCTGACAGTGTCATACACTATGCATTATAGCTATATAGTCCTAGGAGCCCTGACAGTGTCATACACTATGTATTATAGATATATAGTTCTAGGAGTCCTGACAGTGTCATACACTATGTATTATAGATACATAGTCCTAGGAGTCCTGACAGTGTCATACACTGTGTATTATAGATATATAGTTCTAGGAGTCCTGACAGTGTCATACACTATGTATTATAGATATATAGTCCTAGAAGCCCTAACACTGTCATACACTATGTATTATAGATATATAGTCCTAGGAGCCCTGACAGTGTCATACACTATGTATTATAGATATATAGTCCTAGGAGCCCTGACAGTGTCATACACTATGTATTATAGATATATAGTTCTAGGAGTCCTGACAGTGTCATACACTATGTATTATAGATACATAGTCCTAGGAGTCCTGACAGTGTCATACACTGTGTATTATAGATATATAGTTCTAGGAGTCCTGACAGTGTCATACACTATGTATTATAGATATATAGTCCTAGAAGCCCTAACACTGTCATACACTATGTATTATAGATATATAGTCCTAGGAGCCCTGACAGTGTCATACACTATATATTATAGACATATAGTCCTAGGAGCCCTGACAGTGTCATACACTATGTATTATAGATATATAGTTCTAGGAGTCATGACAGTGTCATACACTATGTATTATGGATATAGATTCCTAGGAGCCCTGACAGTGTCATACACTATGTATTATAGATATATAGTACTAGGAGCCCTGACAGTGTCATACACTATGTATTATAGATATATAGTCCCAGGAGTCCTGACAGTGTTATACACTATGTATTATAGATATATAGTCCTAGGAGCCCTGACAGCGTCATACACTATGTATTATAGATATATAGTCCTAGCAGCCCTGACAGTGTCATCCACTATGTATTATAGATATATACACCAAGGAGTACTGACAGTGTCATACACTATGTATTATAGATATATAGTCCTAGGAGACCTGACAGTGTCATACACTATGTATTATAGATATATAGTCCTAGGAGTCCTGACACTGTCATACACTATGTATTATAGATATATAGTCCTAGGAGTCCTGACAGTGTCATACACTATGTATTATAGATATATAGTCCTAGGAGTCCTGACAGTGTCATACACTATGTATTATAGATTTATAGTCCTAGGAGCCCTGACAGTGTCATACACTATGTATTATAGATATATAGTCCTAGGAGTCCTGACAGTGTCATACACTGTGTATTATAGATATATAGTCCTAGGAGCCCTGACAGTGTCATACACTATGTATTATAGATATATAGTACTAGGAGCCCTGACAGTGTTATACACTATGTATTATATATAGTCCTAGGAGTCCTGACAGTGTCATACACTATGTATTATAGATATATAGTCCTAGGAGTGCTGACAGTGTCATACACTATGTATTATAGATATATAGTCCTAGGAGCCCTGACAGTGTCATACACTATGTATTATAGATATATAGTCCTAGGAGTCCTGACAGTGTCATACACTGTGTATTATAGATATATAGTCCTAGGAGCCCTGACAGTGTCATACACTATGTATTATAGATATATAGTACTAGGAGCCCTGACAGTGTTATACACTATGTATTATATATAGTCCTAGGAGTCCTGACAGTGTCATACACTATGTATTATAGATATATAGTCCTAGGAGTGCTGACAGTGTCATACACTATGTATTATAGATATATAGTCCTAGGAGTGCTGACAGTGTCATACACTATGTATTATAGATATATAGTCCTAGGAGCCCTGACAGTGTCATACACTATGTATTATACATATATATAGTCCTAGGAGCCCTGACAGTGTCATACACTATGTATTATAGATATATAGTCCTAGGAGCCCTGACAGTGTCATAAACTGTGTATTATAGATATATAGTCCTAGGAGCCCTGACAGTGTCATACACTATGTATTATAGATATATAGTCCTAGGAGCCCTGACAGTGTCATACACTATGTATTATAGATATATAGTCCTAGGAGTCCTGACAGTGTCATACACTATGTATTATACATATATAGACCTAGGAGTCCTGCCAGTGTCATACACTATGTATTATAGATATAGTCCTAGGAGTCCTGATAGTGTCATACACTATGTATTATAGATATATAGTCCTAGGAGTCCTGACAGTGTCATACACTCTGTATTATAGATATATAGTCCTAGGAGCCCTGACAGTGTCATACACTATGTATTATATATATATATAGTCCTAGGAGCCCTAACAGTGCCATACACTATGTTTTATGTATATATATATATATATATATATATATAGTCCTAGGAACCCTGACAGTACCTAAACACTATGTTTTATAGATTTACACACGTGGACAAAATTGTTGGTACCCCTCGATTAATGAAAGAAAAACCCACAATGATCACAGAAATAACTTGAATCTGACAAAGGTAATTTACCAATCTACATGTTGACAAGACACAAAGCTTCTGGGAGAATGTCTTATGGACAGATGAGACAAAAATCAAAATTTTTGGCAAGGCACATCAGCTCTATGTTCAAAGACAAAAAAATTAAACATATTTTGAAAAGAACCCTGTCCCTACTGGAGGAGGCTCTGTTATGTTCTGGGGATGCTTTGCTGCATCTGGCACAGGGTGTCTTGAATCTGTGCAGGGTACAATGAAATCTCAAGACTATCAAGGGATTCTAGAGAGAAATGTGCTGCCCAGTGTCAGAAAGCTTGGTCTCAGTCGCAGGTCATGGGTCTTGCAACAGGATAATGACCCAAAAAACACAGCTAAAAACCCCCAAGAATGGCTAAGAGGAAAACATTGGACTATTCTGAAGTGGCCTTCTATGAGTCCTGACCTAAATCCTATTGAGCATCTTTGGAAGGAGCTGAAACATGCCGTCTGGAAAAAGCACCCTTCACACCCGAGACAACTGGAGCAGTTTGCTCATGAGGAGCGGCCAAAATCCCTGCTGAGAGGTGCAGAAGTCTCATTGACAGTTACAGGAATCGTTTGATTGCAGGGATTGCCTCAAAATATTAAGTTAAGGGAACCATCATTTTTGTCCAGGCCTGTTTCATGTTGAAGCCTGGTTGGAAAGCAATGTCTGACTTTCATTTGGTCATTTTCATAGAATTTTTATATATTATTACTTTTGTCAGATACAAGTTATTTCTGTGACTACTGTGAGTTTTTCTTTCATTAAACGAGGGAGGGGGACCAACAATTTTGTTCACGTGTGTTTAGTCCTAGGAGCCCTGACAGTGTCATACATTATGTATTATAGATATAGTCCTAGGAGCCCTGACAGTGTCATACACTATGTAATATAGATATATAGTCCTAGTAGTCCTGACAGTGTCATACACTATGTATTATAGATATATAGTCCTAGGAGTCCTGACAGTGTCATACACTATGTATTATAGATATATAGTCCTAGGAGTCCTGACAGTGTCATACACTATGTATTATAGATATATAGTCCTAGGAGCCCTGACAGTGTCATACACTATGTATTATAGATATATAGTCCTAGGAGTCCTGACAGTGTCATACACTATGTATTATAGATATATAGTCCTAGGAGTCCTGACAGTGTCATACACTATGTATTATAGATATATAGTCCTAGTAGTCCTGACAGTGTCATACACTATGTATTATAGATATATAGTCCTAGGAGCCCTGACAGTGTCATACACTATGTATTATAGATATATAGTCCTAGGAGCCCTGACAGTGTCATACACTATGTATTATAGATATATAGTCCTAGGTGACCTGACAGTGTCATACACTATGTATTATATATCTATAATACATAGTGTATTATATGTCTATAATACACTATGTATTATAGATATATAGTTCTAGGAGTCCTGACAATGTCATACACTATGTATAATAGATATATAGGCCTAGGAGTCCTGACAGTGTCATACACTATGTATTATAGATATATAGTCCTAGGAGTCCTGACAGTGTCATACACTATGTATTATAGATTTATAGTCCTAGGAGCCCTGACAGTGTCATACACTGTGTATTATAGATATATAGTCCTAGGAGCCCTGACAGTGTCATACACTATGTATTATAGATATATAGTACTAGGAGCCCTGACAGTGTCATACACTATGTATTATACATATATATAGTCCTAGGAGCCCTGACAGTGTCATACACTATGTATTATAGATATATAGTCCTAGGAGTCCTGACAGTGTCATACACTATGTATTATAGATATATAGTCCTAGGAGCCCTGACAGTGTCATACACTGTGTATTATAGATATATAGTCCTAGGAGCCCTGACAGTGTCATACACTATGTATTATAGACATATAGTCCTAGGAGTCCTGACAGTGTCATACACTATGTATTATATATATATATATATATATATATATATAGTCCTAGGAGCCCTGACAGTGTCATACACTATGTATTATATATAGTCCTAGGAGTCCTGACAGTGTCATACACTATGTATTATAGATATATAGTCCTAGGAGTGCTGACAGTGTCATACACTATGTATTATAGATATATAGTCCTAGGAGTCCTGACAGTGTCATACACTATGTATTATAGATTTATAGTCCTAGGAGCCCTGACAGTGTCATACACTGTGTATTATAGATATATAGTCCTAGGAGCCCTGACAGTGTCATACACTATGTATTATAGATATATAGTACTAGGAGCCCTGACAGTGTCATACACTATGTATTATACATATATATAGTCCTAGGAGCCCTGACAGTGTCATACACTATGTATTATAGATATATAGTCCTAGGAGTCCTGACAGTGTCATACACTATGTATTATAGATATATAGTCCTAGGAGCCCTGACAGTGTCATACACTGTGTATTATAGATATATAGTCCTAGGAGCCCTGACAGTGTCATACACTATGTATTATAGACATATAGTCCTAGGAGTCCTGACAGTGTCATACACTATGTATTATATATATATATATATATATAGTCCTAGGAGCCCTGACAGTGTCATACACTATGTATTATAGATATATAGTACTAGGAGCCCTGACAGTGTCATACACTATGTATTATATATAGTCCTAGGAGTCCTGACAGTGTCATACACTATGTATTATAGATATATAGTCCTAGGAGTGCTGACAGTGTCATACACTATGTATTATAGATATATAGTCCTAGGAGTGCTGACAGTGTCATACACTATGTATTATAGATATATAGTCCTAGGAGCCCTGACAGTGTCATACACTATGTATTATACATATATATAGTCCTAGGAGCCCTGACAGTGTCATACACTATGTATTATAGATATATAGTCCTAGGAGTCCTGACAGTGTCACACACTATGTATTATAGATATATAGTCCTAGGAGCCCTGACAGTGTCACACACTGTGTATTATAGATATATAGTCCTAGGAGCCCTGACAGTGTCACACACTATGTATTATAGACATATAGTCCTAGGAGTCCTGACAGTGTCATACACTATGTATTATATATATATATATATATATATATATATATATATATATATATATAGTCCTAGGAGTCCTGACAGTGTCATACACTATGTATTATAGATATATAGTCCTAGGAGTCCTGACAGTGTCATACACTATGTATTATAGATATATAGTCCTAGGAGTCCTGACAGTGTCATACACTATGTATTATAGATATATAGTCCTAGGAGTCCTGACATTGTCATACACTATGTATTATAGATATATAGTCCTAGGAGTCCTGACGGTGTCATACACTATGTATTATAGATATATAGTCCTAGGAGCCCTGACAGTGTCACACACTGTGTATTATAGATATATAGTCCTAGGAGCCCTGACAGTGTCACACACTATGTATTATAGACATATAGTCCTAGGAGTCCTGACAGTGTCATACACTATGTATTTATATATATATATATATATATATATATATATATATATATAGTCCTAGGAGTCCTGACAGTGTCATACACTATGTATTATAGATATATAGTCCTAGGAGCCCTGACAGTGTCATACACTATGTATTATAGATATATAGTCCTAGGAGTCCTGACAGTGTCATACACTATGTATTATAGATATATAGTCCTAGGAGTCCTGACATTGTCATACACTATGTATTATAGATATATAGTCCTAGGAGTCCTGACGGTGTCATACACTATGTATTATAGATATATAGTCCTAGGAGCCCTGACGGTGTCATACACTATGTATTATAGATATATAGTCCTAGGAGTCCTGACGGTGTCATACACTATGTTTTATAGATATATAGTCCTAGGAGCCCTGACAGTGTCATACACTATGTTTTATAGATATATAGTCCTAGGAGCCCTGACAGTGTCATACACTATGTATTATAGATATATAGTCCTAGGAGCCCTGACAGTGTCATACACTATGTATTATAGACATATAGTCCTAGGAGTCCTGACAGTGTTATACACTATGTATTATAGATATATAGTCCTAGGAGTCCTGACAGTGTCATACACTATGTATTATAGATATATAGTCCCAGGAGTCCTGACAGTGTCATACACTATGTTTTAATACTAATAATTAGAGATGAGCGAATTGATTCTGCAGAAGTGGAGTTCTATCCGAATTTCAGGAAATCTTTGATTCGCCACGATTCTGGATTTCCTCACACTTTGATGCATTGAATCTCATTTTTTTATAAAATGGCCGCCGCTCATGTTAGGACAAGGGGGAAGGGACTCTGGGAGCACGGGATCACCCACAATGCCAAGCGTGCAGCTAATCAGCAGCCAGCTGGCCATGTGATGTCACAGCCCTATAAAAACCCTCGGCCATTTTAGGTACAGTCATTCCACATTGCTCTTTCTTTAGGGACAGACTTCAGCAGGAGCTAGGGAAAGACTTAGAAAACATATAGAAGTTCAGGGAAAGAGGCTGAGCCTTAGAACTGTAGGGAAAGTATAGGGAGGTATTGAGAGAAGAATTTGGGGTGGTTGCAGGGTCATTTACAGCAAGAATTTACAGCCTAATTCACATTGCAGCACTCACTGCTGTTATACTGCTGCTCATTACTCATACCTGTGTCTTCAAGGTGGAACACAACAAGTCTTTTAATAATAATAATAATAATAATAATAATAATAATAATAGTCCTTTAATAGTCCCACAATGGGGAAATTTAGTGTGTTACAGCAGCAAAGATAAGCAGATACAAATACAAATACAACATGTACAGGAATGTTCCAAGGTGAGAGGCATTACATTAATAGCAGACAGACAGATAGGACGTAGCAGGGGGGGGGGGGGGGGATATAACAGGCAGAGAGATATTTCAGTTCTCTGTGTGTAATGATCTCCGCTTAGGTCGGTGTTGGTTGTACAGCCTAACCGCGGTGGGGAGGAAAGACTTCCGATAGCGCTCCTTCTCACACCTAGGGTGGAGCAGTCGGTCACTGACAGTACTGCTCAGCGCAATCACAGTCTCATGCATGGGATGGGAGTTATTCTCCCGCATGGAGCTCACCACGGACAGTATCCTTCTGTTACCCACCACCTGCACTGGGTCCAGTGGGCTCCCCAGGACAGAGCTGGCCCTTCTAATCAGCTTGTCGAGTCTATGCCTATCCCTGGTTGATATACTGCTCCCCCAGCAGGCCACTCCAAAGAAGGTGGCTGATGCCACTACCGAGTTGAAGAAAGTTCTAAGAAGTGCCCCCCGGATTCCAAAGCCCCTCAGTTTCCTAAGCAGGAAGAGCCTGCTGTGGCCCTTCCTGTACAGGGCCTCCATATGATCTGCCCAGTCCAGCTTATTATTAAGGAGCAAACCCAGGTACTTATAGGTGTTCACAATCTCGATGCCCGTCCCCAGGATGTCCACTGGTTTAGGAGGGCTTCTGCCTTTACGGAAGTCCACCACCATCTCCTTGGTCTTCCCCGCGTTAATCTTCAGGTGGTTCCGGTGACACCAGTCCACAAAGTCCTGGTTCAGTTCTCTGTACTCCCTGTCATCATCATCTGTGATGAGACCCACTATTGCAGAGTCGTCAGAATACTTCTGTAGGTAGCAGCTAGATGAGAGCACCTAAAATCTGCAGTGTACAGTGTGAAGAGGAAAGGGGCGAGAACCGTACTCTGAGGTGCCCCCGTATTACAGATCACGGTACCTGACACACAGTCTTGGGCTCTCACGTATTGAGGTGGATTTGTGAGGTAGTCTAGGATCCAGTTGGATAGGTGGTGGTCCACTCCAGCAAGGCCCAGCTTGTCCCTCAATAAACTGTGCTGTATGGTGTTAAAAGCACTGGAGAAGTCAAAGAACATTATTCTCACTGTGTTCCCTGGTTTCTCCAGGTGAGACAGAGCCCTGTGCAGAAGATGGATGATGGCATCATCTACCCCAATGCCCGGCCGATAAGCAAACTGGAGAGGGTCCATAGCGGGGCTCACTAGAGGGCGGAGATGTGTGAGAACCAATCTCTCTAAGATCTTCATCAGGTGGGATGTCAGTGCTACAGGTCTGTAGTCATTGAGGTCCATAGGGTGGGGTTTCTTTGGAACTGGTACCACACAAGAAGATTTCCATAATTCAGGGACTATTTCCTGCCTCAGGCTCATATTATACATATATGTAATTATACCACACAGCTGGTCCCCGCAAGTCTTAATTAGCCTTGCACTGATGTCATCATTTTGCAGTGCAGTACAGCAAAAAAAAGTGAAATATCATACACTAATATCTGCACGTATCTGTAAAAGAAGCCTTTTATTTGTTGGTATATGCTATATACATATATATATGCAACAGATAGACTTATTTGTGTGCAGGAGGAGTTTCCATCTATCTGACAGTAGATGGCGATGTTATTAGTGTTATATGCTGAATAGAGTGTAATGGTATGCTATGTGAGACTTGCTGTACCTTGCTTTTTATCTCTCTATTGTAAAAGGTCCTTTTTACTTTCAAGTTTTGCTGTGGTAACGTTTTGATGCTGTTTACCTCATGTTCTAAGAAGTAAATGCTGATTATCCCATATAATCTACTCTCAAGCTTCTTCTGTGACACAACTATGCAACAGGTTATGGGCCCAGGCATACAAGACAAAAAGACCCAGTGAATGCAAAAGGATTCTTCAGAACAATTCTCTCCAAACAAGTAAGACAAGTTACAATGACCAGCAATTCAGAACTCAGACTTACAGTAGCTAAGCTGAACAATGAGAACTATCAGTTATGGAAGTTCAAAGTGGAGATGTTATTGTCTAAAGATGATTTATGGGATGTAATCACTACAGATAGACCCAATGATAATAATGAGACATGGGATAAGAAAAACAGACAAGCAAGAGCTACTATCAGCTTATTAGTGGAAGATGATCAGTTAATCCACATAAGGAATGAGAATACAGCAAAGGGAATGTGGGAAGCATTGAGAAAGTTACATGAAAGATCCAGCTTAAATCACAAATTGTTTCTGCTAAGAAAACTTTACAAGATGAGATTAAGTGCACAGGAAGACATGCAGGAGCACATAAACTCCATGATGGAAGTGATAACACAGCTGAGATCAGTTGGTGAAGATATTAAAGAAAGTCATGTAGCAGCAATATTATTGTGTAGCTTGCCGGATTCATACACTGCTTTGATAAATGCACTAGAAACAAGACCAGAAGCAGACATTACACTAGAGTTTGTAAAAACACGACTCATAGATGAATACCAGAGAAGGAAAGAACAAACAAATGATTCCACAGAAAAGGACAGTGTAAATGCTCTTAAAATTACAGATAAGAGGACCTATAAAACAGAAACAAGAGAATGTTTCAGATGCAAGAAAAAGGGACATTTAAAGAAAGACTGTACTATATGGAAAGCAGAACAGAAGTTATACCATAAAGAAAGTAAACAGAAGGTGAAAAGCACAATATCTAACCCACATGCAGATCACTGGAATGGTACATTTAAAGTAACCGATAAAAGGTTATCAATGAGTTGGTATATTGACTCAGGAGCAACAAGTCACATGACAAGTAATAAGAGCTTCTTTACTGAACTTGATCTAAATAAGAAGGAAGCTATTTACCTTGCAGATGGGAGCAAAATAACCGCGGAAGGTACTGGACAAGGAATGCTAATCTATTCTGATAAATTTGGGCATAATTCAAAGATACTAGTAAAGGATGTGTTATATGTTCCAGGACTAGATGGAGGACTATTATCTGTAAAACATCTAACAGCTAAAGGACTTACTGTAAAATTCAAAGATGATGAATGTACAATCCTAGCAGGAGACAAGATAATAAATGTAAAAGCAGGTGAACAATTATATCATCTAGACACATTAAAGGAACAGATGAAGTTATGTACACATGATCACAAGAATTGTATTCACATGTGGCATAGACGCTTAGGACACAGACATCCTGAGAGTATCATGGCATTACACAACAAAAATTTGACAAAAGATCTGTTGATATCTGATTGCTCAATTATTGTAAGATGTGAATGTTGTATAAAATCTAAAGCTACAAGAGTGTCTATACCTAAAGAGAGTGAAACAAAAGGCACAAAACCACTTGACTTGGTGCATACTGATGTATGTGGACCCATGAAAGTAACCACATCAGGAGGTAATAGATATATGGTGACTTTTATAGATGACTACTCAAGATACACAGTCACGTACTTAATAAAGAACAAAAGTGAAGTTTTCAGTAAATTAGAAGAATACTTTGGTGTCAAAGTCGTATAATAAGTTTCAGAGGAAGCCAATCATCATTAGAAGTGATAATGGAGGTGAATTCACAGGACACCAAATAGAGAACTATTTAAGACAGAATGGAAAAGAGCATCACAAAACTGTTCCATACACACCTGAACAAAATGGCGTAGCAGAAAGGAAAAACAGAACTCTGACTGAAATGATAAGATGCATGCTAACAGATTCCAAACTACCAGAGAAATACTGGGGTGAAGCAGCAATGACAGCTACTTATCTGCAAAATAGACTTTTTTCAAGAAAACTGGAAAAAACCCCATATGAACTGTGGCATGGTAAGAAACCAAGTGTCAATCATTTAAGAGTTTTTGGTTGCAAAGCTTTTGTTTTTGTTCCAGAAGAGAAACGCTCCAAACTTCAAAACAGAGCCATAGAAGGAATATTTGTTGGATATAGTGACAACTGCAAAGGATACAGAATCCTAGATCCTAAAAAAGACAGTTACGGTGAGTAACAGTGTAACATTCATTGAAGATCTAAATGATAACATTATGACATCACTGGAAATGAGAAATGAGAGAGACAACAGTGATATAAGTGCAGGAACATCTGATGAAAAAGAAGTTGAAATTGATAAAGTTCAAAATACTGAAAGTGAAGAGATAGAACTACAGACAGACACAGAACCAAGACGTTCAATGAGAGAAAACAAAGGAAAACCACCTGTACGTCTTTCATACAAGGCAAGTACAAATAAAGTATATGAACCTACATCTTGGGAGGATATATCTCAACTTTCAGAAGAAGAGGCCAATAAGTGGATAAAGGCTACAGAAACAGAAATGAAATCCATGCATGATTCAAAGACATGGACACTGACAGAATTACCAAAAGGGAGAAAAGCTATAGGATGGAAATGGGTTTTTAAAGTTAAATACCAAAGAGATGGCACCACTGAACAATACCGAGCAAGACTCGTAGCTAAAGGTTATTCTCAAAAATACGGAGAAGACTATGATGAAACATTTGCTCCGGTTGTCAAGCATACTACAATCAGAACTTTGCTTGCGGTTGCAGCTACTAAAGGAATGGAATTGAAACATCTGGATGTAAAGACAGCATTTCTGAATGGAGATTTAACAGAAGAAATTTACATGGGACAACCTCCAGGATTCAAAGATAAAGAGAAACCAAACATGGTTTGTAAGCTACAGAAAAGTATATACGGTTTAAAACAAGCCGCTAAAGCGTGGAATGATAAAATCACTGAAGTGCTCATAAATGAACATTTTCTAAGAAGCAAAGCGGATCCCTGTCTATACACAAAGAAACTAGATGACAGATGGATCTATGTACTGATATATGTTGATGATATTTTAGTTTGTTTTGAAAGAGAAAGGGATGAAGCCGAAATACGGAAAATTTTGGATCAACACTTTGAGATCAAAGATCTGGGAAATGTGAAGCATTACCTAGGGATACAGATAGAAAGAGAAGAAGATGGGAGTTTCCAACTTAACCAAAATCACATGATCAAAGATATAATAGAAACATTTGGACTGAAAGATGCGAAGCCAGTAAAGTCTCCAATGGAAACTAATTATCTGAAGGAAATTAAAAGTGAACAAAATATGTTACCAGATAATGAGCTATACAGAAAAGCAATGGGAAAATGACTATATTTAGCGACTGTTACAAGGCCAGACATTGCAGCAGCAGTAGGAATTTTGAGCAGAAAAGTGTCAAACCCCAATGAAATGGATTGGAAAGCTGTAAAGAGAGTAATACGTTATCTGAAAGGAACTAGCAACGTTAAACTGAAACTACCTGCAAGTGATGAATGCGTTTTAACTGGATATGTTGATGCAGACTGGGCTGGAGATCCAATTGATAGAAAATCTACCAGTGGCTATCTTTTCTTACTCTCGGGCGGACCAATTAGTTGGACTAGTAAAAAACAATCTATAGTAGCACTATCGTCTACAGAAGCAGAATAGGTAGCCGCCGCTCATGCGAGTCAAGAAGTTCTTTGGTTAAGACAACTACTAAGAGACTTAGGACAACAACAGTTAGGACCAACAACGTTACATGAAGACAATCAAGGATGTCTTGTTCTTGCTCAGATGGAAAGAGTTAATCCCAGAACTAAACACATTGATGTGAAGTTTCATTTCTTACGGGATCATCAGGAACAAGGAATTCTGAATTTAGAATACTGCCCAACTGAAGATATGACAGCAGATATTTTCACAAAGGCGTTGAGTGCTGAAAGACACCAGAGACTGATGAAGAGATTATATTTAACTGAATAAGTTCTTACTGTTGAGAAAGGGTGTTGGTATATACTATATACATATATATGCAACAGATAGACTTATTTGTGTGCAGGAGGAGTTTCCATCTATCTGACAGTAGATGGCGATGTTATTAGTGTTATATGCTGAATAGAGTGTAATGGTATGCTATGTGAGACTTGCTGTACCTTGCTTTTTATCTCTCTATTGTAAAAGGTCCTTTTTACTTTCAAGTTTTCCTGTGTTAACGTTTTGATGCTGTTTACCTCATGTTGTAAGAAGTAAATGCTGATTATCCCATATAATCTACTCTCAAGCTTCTTCTGTGACACAACTATGCAACATTATTGTCGTTCTCTTCAAAGTAGAAAATAACAGGACTTTTTGCCCTTTGCAATTAAGTTTTTTCATTGAACAGTATGTCAGACAGAGAAGCGACAGGCCCTGCACAGGGCACAGGCCTAAATGTTTCTGGCACAGGCACAGGTCGCAGCAGAGTAAGGGGGCGTGGCAGCAGAGTAAGGGGGCGTGGCAGCAGAGTAAGGGGGCGTGGCAGCAGAGTAAGGGGGCGTGGCAGCAGAGTAAGGGGACGCGGCAGCAGGGGTCAGTTACAGAGGCCTGAGCTCCCAGTGTCAGGTAGTGGTCGTGTCTTGACCAGTAACCCAACGGTTGTAGACTGGTTGACTTAGTCATCCAATTCATCCCAAGTCACATCAGACACCCCCAGCCAGGAGTCGGTGGGTTCGTCAGACACAACCCTTAGTTGGCATGGCCCGGCAGCAGGCCCTGTGCCCTCACCTGTCCTCAACCTGCCTCTGTCCTTTTCTGTTCCCTCAGCTAGAGAAGTACTCTATGCTGTGGGCTCAGATCCACTGTACAGTGAGGAGGATGTACTAGAGGACAGTCAGCAGCTACTGCTCAGCCAAGATGTGGAGGAGACATCAGGAGAAGAGGGTGGCAGCTTGCGCATGAGGCAGCGGGGAAGTCAGCAGGGTGGCAGCCAGGGGCGCACCGCTAATGAGGCGAAGTGAGGCGGCCGCCTCAGGCGGCACTGTCAGTCACTGTCTGGGGGTCGGCATTTTTACTATTTAATGTAAACCAGCCCAGGACAGGCCGCTTTAAAAAAAAAAAACCAGAGCTGAGCGGGGCCTGTCCTGGGCTGGTTTACGAGACGTCGCATCTCAGCGCAGGCGGCGATACAATAACGTCATCACGCCACCTATGCTGAGACACAGACGTCGCGGACAAGAAGAGGAGGCGGCTGCATCACGGCATCGCAGGTAGGTGGATAACTTTATATATATATATATAAATAGGCCGTAACCTGCTGGAGTATCCCCAGCCTATTTATTTCTCTACCCCGCGTCTGCTCGTGGCCGCCTCCGCTTCCCCTTCTGCTATGGGACGTAGAAACTGAAGTGGATGCCGCTGCGAGCGGCTGCGGGCTTCGGTAAGTGAGACCGTTGGCTGCAAATACTACTATTATTATACTCCGGGGTCTTTTCAGACCCCGGAGTATAATAATCGGACACCCAGGGGAGGTGATAAACATAAAAAACAGTGTTACTTACCTCTCCAGCGATCAGTGTTACTCCGAGCAGGCTTGGGGCCTCTGGTGACGTCATCAGGTCGCGTTGCCGGCCTGATCACGTGATGTGTGTGCGCAATTAAACAGGGCCTAAAGCTGCGGGGAGAGCACCCATGTCCAGGATAGGTAAGTAACACTGGTTTTTATGTTTGTCACCTCCCCTGGGTCTCCGATCATTATACTCGGAGGTCTGAAAAGACCCCCGAGTATAATAATAGTTCATAGATGGGCAACTATGCATAATACCAGTGCAGGGGCCACTGTGGAGCATAATACCAGTGCAGGGGACACTGTGGAGCAGAATACCAGTGCAGGGGACACTGTGGAGCAGAATACCAGTGCAGGGGACACTGTGGAGCAGAATACCAGTGCAGGGGCCACTATGGGGCATATTACCGTGTGCAGCGGCCACTGTGGAGCATAATACAAGTGCAGGGGCCACTATGGTGCATAATACCCTGTTCAGGGGCCACTTTGGAGCATAATACAATTGCAGGGGCCACTATGGAGCATAATACCAGTACAGGGGCCACTATGGAGCATAATACCAGTGCAGAGGCCACTATGGAGCATAATACCAGTGCAGGGGCCATTATAGAGTATAATACCAGTGCAGGGGCCACTGTGGAGCATAATACCATGTGCAGGGGCCAATATGGAGCATAATACCGTGTGCAGGGGCCAATATGGGGCATAATACGGGGCATAATACCGTGTGCAGGGGCCACTGCGAGGCATAATACAGTGTGCAGGGGCCGCTGCGAGGCATAATACAGTGTGCAGGGGCCGCTGCGAGGCATAATACGTTGTGCAGGGGCTGCTGCGAGGCATAATACCGTGTGCAGGGGCCCTATGGAGCATAATACAGTGTGCAGGGGCCACTGCGAGGCATAATACAGTGTGCAGGGGCCGCTGTGAGGCATAATATGGTGTGCAGGGGCCGCTGCGAGGCATAGATGCCAAAGATGTCTGTGTTGCAAACTTTACAGAGACAAGTCACAGCTGGAAGAAGTGGTCATAGCGGTCCGGAGGGAAGAGAAGGGAAATGTGACCGATTAGTCAGAGACGTCACCTGTAAGTCACAGAATGTTACTGTCCTGTATTCACCTAAATTATAGAGGATAAATACCTGAGTGATGGGGGTCTGTCTGCTGAGACCCCCACTGAGCCTGAGAATAGGGTTTTTTCCCCCCACTGGGTGGGAATTCAGCCAGACCGCAGCCATATATATAGGTGTCACTTGGTGGATGGACGAACCCGCGGGGCTCTCATTCACATCAATGGGAGTGCCAAAGATACCCGAAGTCCAGTACTCAGCTATCTGCGGGGCTCCTATTATAGAGAATGGGGGACACGTGGGCTCGTCCATCCACCAAGCAGAAGATGTGGGAAGTTATTGTCATTGTTAATGCCGTGTTGTTGATCTGATACTGAAGTAATACAGGAAGAAGAATTCTTATAAACTGTTTTATAACTTTGTGTATTGTGTATATTGTGCGACAATAACAGCGTGTGAGGCTAGTAAGCTAGTAGCATGGAAACGCAATTTTTTTTTTTTTTGGGGGGGGGGGGCGTATTTCTATAGTCCGCCTCAGGCAGCAAAGAGGCTAGGGTCACCACTGGTGGCAGCAGTGTGAGGTCGGGAGCTAAACATGCTCGGGGTAGACCACCCGCTTGGCAGCAACCTACCTGCCCAGAAATCAGTGGTGCAGGGGTTCACGGAGGCAGGAGCGGAATGTTGGGGGTAAAATCATCTACTCGACGGTGTGGCAGTTTTTTGTAAAGCCTCTGGGGTAGGTGAACATGGCCATACTGTATGTTCAATCTGTGGGAAGAAGGTGAAACGTGGCCAGGGAGCCAATGTTGGCAACACAGCCCTGGGAGAGCCGTGGCTCCAATGTGGTGGTCCAGTCTGCCGCAGCAACCGCTGCAGCACCCAGAGGCACGCACCTCATTTCAGGCAGTCAAGGCTCCACCACCCCACCTGAAGGAAGCTGTGTGTCCTTCCCATCATCTGCTGGTCGTTATGCTCCTCCTCCTCCTCCTAGTCAGTCATTGCGCCAGCAATCGATCACAAAATCTATATCTAAGAGACAACAGTATGCGTGCACTCATCCAACAGTGCAGAAGCTGAACGTGTTCCTGTCCAAGTTGCTGGTGCTGCAGTCACTCCCTTTCCACTTGGTGGACTCTGCACCTTTCAGAGAACTGATGGCTTGTGCCGAGCCGAGGTGGAGAGTCCCAAGTCGTCATTTCTTTGCCAAGAAGGCAGTACCAGCCCTGCACAAATATGTAGAAGAGAAGGTGGGCCAGTCCTTGAGCCTGTCGGTGTCTGCCAAAGTGCACGGCAGCGCCGACGTATGGAGCTGTAACTACTGTCAAGGACAATATATGTCATTTACGGCCCACTGGGTTATTGTGGTGTCTGCCCAGACACACCAGCAACTTGTGAAATAATATATGGACCAGTTGGTATCTCTCTTGGGATGGAGATCCGTCACAAAATATGGCACCCTAAAAGCAAATATATAAAAAAAAGTGTATATTTGCTTTTAGGATGTTCCTTTTAAATATCCCATCTAGGGGCTGTTTGTAGTTTTACACACTATACCGTAAGTTCTAGGACTAGTTTTTCCACCTTTTATGTATAATATGTTTATATTGAAGATAGAATGCTAACACATATGTATGATTCTAAACATCATTTTTAAATGTTTGTGTTTGTATTCAATGTGGTTTGCATATGAGTATGAGTCGTATCCCCCTTTGTTCTGTTATATAGGATCCTTCTCTTGCACCTATCCCACTTGAAAAAGGGGTGGAATACCCCGAAACGCCATCTTGGCGTCGTGTGTAATGGTTATTGCCTGAATAAAGTTTGACGTATTTAGAAAATCCAGGGTGAGCGCAGTGCCTTATTTTGTGACAGGTCTCCATCCCAAGAGAGATACCAACTGGTCCATATATTATTTCATATGTTTGCATCCTGGTGATGTAGTGGCTTCTGCAGCTGTTTATCCCCATTCTACACGAAGAAACCACATCGCCTAATTGGAGAAAGAGGGTTTCCTTCACTATCCTATCCATCTACTCTTGGCAACATTAACAATCTACCAATTGGAGGACTATTTGGCTTGCTCGGTGCTTTCCTTTTATGCGTTACTTTCACACCAGCAACTTGGACAGGTGACGCCGCTTCTGTCTCCATGTTCTCACGCTGTTGGTCCTGCAACAATGTCCGCCTCATCCTCCACTGTCTCCTCAGCCTCCACTGCAGGGACAATTCCCAGTGCTCCTCCAGCATACCACATGTGCAGGGCACAGCGGTGTCACGCTGTTCTACACCTCATTTGCCTGGACGAACAAAGTCACACAGGGGAGGAACTGCTCCGAGTCCTCAATCAAGAAATCGAATCCTGGCTTTCTCCAAGAGAATTTAACATCGGAACCATTTGCCCCCGGCCGGGAGATTTAGTCCTGACCACTATGCATAGTTTAATTGTTTATGTTATTTGGTTGCTGTCTTTTTGTTCTTTATTTATGTCTTGTCTTTTTATTTGTGTCTTCCCCCTCTCCTCCTCCCTCCCTCTTTTCCTTCCTCTAGATTTGGGGACCTCCTTCTTGTTGACCGGACTGACGTGGATGGCCTCTGCAACCCCTCCCGCTTCAGCTTGCTATCGACACTACATTTCACGGGTGAGATCTGCTTCGCTATAGTTGCTTTGAACATGCTCTGTCCTCATGACTAAGTGCATTACACTCAATGTCAAGGGTCTGGACTCCAACACTAAACGACGCATGGTCCTGCAGGAGCGCCGGTCTCTCCAGGCAGACGTGGCTTTCCTCCAGGAAACACACTAGGAAACACACTACGACCATACAGGTACATTCAATTTCGCTAAACACTACTACCCCCAGGCCTACTCTGCCTTCCATAATCGCCGGAGGGCGGAGGTGGCTATCCTATTATCCCGTACCTGCCCCATTCATGTTACTGCCTCCCATCTCGATCCTCAGGGTCGTTACATTATACTGGAGGACCATTTACATGGACAACCTGCTGTCCTTTGCAATATCTATGCTCCCAACACCTCCCAACTGTCCTTCCTCCGTGGGGTCTTGAACCGTTTTGCGGGCATTCTCTGGCGTGGCTTGGCTTCTTGGCAGAGACTTTAATATGTTTTTTTCCGAACACGCGGATAGACTGTCCGTGCATAATAACCGATTACTGCATCTCAGCCTCGCCTTGCCAGGGAGTTTCACCGCTTGATAAGGGCTTCGGCCCTTTATGATTTATGGCGTGTCAACAACCCCACTGCCTGCTCCTGCACGTTCTACTCCCACTCTCTCAACACACATACGAGGATAGATAATTGTTTTGGCAACACCCCGACGCTCTGTTTGCTTATCAACGCTGATATCGGTCCCATCGCGTGGTCAGACCACACCCCGGTCTCCATCGCCCTTTTCCCTGCTCCAATTCCGATTAAACGTTGCCACTGGTGTCTTAATGAGTCCCTTCTCCATTCGGAGACCACCCGTAACTTCCTGCATACCCATTTAACTTAGTATTTTCGAGACAATGAGGCCTCAGTCTCCTCTGTCTCTACCCTCTGGGAAGCCCATAAGGCTGTTATGCGGGGTCACTGCATTGCCATAGTAACGTGGCTGAAAAGGGACAGAGGGGCTAGGGAGGTGGCCCTGCGTGCTAAGATAAAGTCCCTTGCTGATAGACTGGCTTCCCGCCCCTTTCTGTCCCTCCTACATCAGTTGGTTGCCGCTTGTGCTGACCTACGTGATTTGGCCATGCATGCTACCCAGCGTCTTTTACTCTACATTCGCCAGCGCTACTATGAGCGTGGCAATAAAGCCCATACCCTACTAGCCAAGACCCTGCAGGATCGTCAGGCATCTTCTACCCCTCATGCAATTCGTGCTTCCTCTGGCGCCCTCCTACATCACCCGGATGCTATTGCCTCTGCTTTCCAGTCATATTATACTCGACTGTATAGCCTCCCATTGAGAACCCATCCGGACCTCCCTTCTCCCCCTCAGGGGCTACAGGCTTACCTTGACTCTTGCAGTCTCCCCTCACTACCCTCCTCTGCTTTTCACTCGCTTAACGCTCCGATTACAGATGAGGAACTTTCTGACACCTTAAAAAGTCTCCCGAACGGTAAAGCCCCGGGCCCTGACGGCTTCACTTATTTATATTATAAGACTTTTCAGGGCCTTCTCCTGCCCCACCTCCAGGACCTGTTTAACTCATTTTTGGATGGTGCTCCTATCCCTAAGTCGATGCTCCACTCCCATATCACTTTAGTCCCTAAACCGAATAAGGACCCCCAGGAGTGTTCCAGTTATTGCCCCATAGCTCTCCTTAACTCAGATCTTAAACTTTTCAAAAAAATTTTGGCCACCAGATTGAACGCTTGGCTTCCCTCTCTTATCCACAAGGACCAGGTGGGCTTCGTCCCCTGTCGTCAGGGTGGCGACAACACCAGAAGGGCTGTGGATTTGATAGATGTTGCCGACCGTACTGCCACTCCTGCCCTCCTCTTGAGTTTGGATACTGAGAAGGCCTTTGATCGCCTGTACTGGTCCTTTATGTTTGCTATGCTTTGGAAGTTTGGCTTTTCAGGGGCCTTCTTTACGGCGGTTACGGCACTCTACTCTTCCCCCTCCGCTGTGGTTAAGCTTCCATACGCCACCTCCTCACTTTTCTCCATTTGTAACGGAATGCGACAGGGTTGTCCTATATCCCCCCTTCTCTTCGCCCTCTGTATTGAACCCCTAGCTTCCAAAATACGCTCCAATCCTGATATTATGGGGATTTCTGTGCGTGACCAGGACTTTAAAATCAGCCTTTTCGCTAACGACGTCCTGTTGACCCTCACTAATCCCCACATGTCACTCCCCAATCTCATGTTAACGTTGCGAGATTATGGCCATATTTCTGGATATAAGGTTAATCCTTCTAAAATGCAGGCTCTCCCTTTAAAGATCCCGGACCCTGCCCTCCAACTCCTCCGTCACAACTATGACTTCCAGTGGAAGACTCGTTCCCTTCGATACCTGGGTATCCAACTGTCCCCCTCCTACGCTACTCTATACTCAGTCAACTACCCCCAACTGTTTCGTGATCTCCGCTCTCTCCTGGATAGGTGGCGCCCCTTACACATTTCCCTGATAGGGCGGATCACTGCCGTTAAAATGGCACTCCTCCCTAAACTGCTCTACTTCTTTGAAACTTTGCCAGTGGCGATCCCCCGTTCGGAACTTCGTTCTCTTCAAAAGGCTATCTTCCAATTTATTTGGAACGGGAAGAGACATCGCATCCCGTGCTCGGTCATGCTGGCTGGTAAGGCGGAGGGGGGTCTTGCAGTTCCACACTTACTCCACTACTATTGGGCGACCCATTTACGTTATATTTCGTTTTAGGCGTCGACCCGGGCCTATACTAAATGGATGGAGATAGAGAAGCTCTGATTGGCTCCTATCCACCCCAATGCTTTCTTGTGGACCCGCTCACCCCCCCTACCTCCCACCTCTCTCCTAGGACCCATCCGCTTCACTAGAGCTATATGGAATACTTGTTATAAGCTTTTCCCCCTTGCCTCCCGCCATTCCTCTATGATTTCTTTTCTATTTAACCCTCTCCTCCCAGTGGGGATGGAGACTAATATGGTGCACCCCTGGAGCACACTGGGTCTGTTCCACATTGCTGACCTGATTGATCCGTCGACCTTAGAGCTCAGGCCCTTTGTGAAAGATCCTCAGTGCGCCAACACCGCTGTGGCCCCACCTGAGTCTTCTTTCATATAAAAACCACACTCACCGTCAGTGAGTGTCGGGTTCACAAGATAAATACAAGACAAGCTTTCTAAATTTTATATATTTATTAACCCCTAAATGGGTCGGTATTAACATCTAACACATGCAGTTCAGAACAGATATGTAGATATATGCAAGCATTAACAGTTACTAGTTACAATATACAGTACAATAAAAATAAAAAGGGAATAACATTGAAATAATTACTTTACCACGCATCTCCTTGATGTGGCTCTATAGTCCAACACTCATACATGGCATGTGTGAGTCACCAGTGGCGGCTTCTCAGCATTAACTCCTAGCATGTGGCATCAATACAATAATCCAGCCTGCATGCTCTCATCACAGTCTCTCAGTAAACTCTTGTAGTCTCAGCCCAAATCTCCTCCCATTGCCTCTTACCTCATCTTTTATACCCTTTATGCCACCTCCCAGAATGAGGTCATCGGCGGCAGCAAGTCTGATTGAATCATGCACTCAAGTCCAGATTTTTTGTATAGAGCTGAGACGAAGTGGAATGATACAATGTTATCAGCCAGGTCTGATCTATCAGTGCAGACTGGACAATGCAGGTGTTTGTTTGATCACTCAGGGCTGTGTAGGAATACAATGGAGCCCTGCTGGGATGGATACAAAGCCCCATTGTTACATGTTGCTACTACTGCCAATATACACCTAGGCTTATAGCTGCGCACATTATGAATAAATGGAACTAGAGAGAAATACGCTACCCAGAGACCAAAATACAGCTCTGAATTATAGCCATATTTAAGCAGAATCATCACACCCTTTGACTATTTTACCTCTAACTTGCACTTGCCATCCTCTGAGTGGCTTCATTATAGGCCCATTTTATGACCACTTTGTTTGGGGCCCTGCGGGTGTCCGTCCCTACCTCCTTTGAGAAGATTTTCAGAGCCGGTACCTCTACGAGGGGCTTGAATCGGATATCTATCGTATTTTCTCTTCCCCGGAGGGGCGGGCCCCCGTTGTCCACAAATACATGGTCAGGTGGTCGGAGGCTCTGGGTAAGCAGATATCCCCGGCACAATGGCAGATTATATGGTCTCGTGCTGCTAAATCGTCCACATGCATTCCATTCCATGAAACTCAGTACAAGTTACTTATGTTTTGGTACCATACTTCGGTACTCCTCCATACTTTGAATCCTACCATTCCCACGGACTGCTGGAGATGTCTGTCTGGGGAGGGGACGTTGTACCACATTTTTTTGACCTGCCCACTGATCCGGCCTTTTTGGACAGAGGTCAGGGTATTGACTGATGCGCTCTTCCTCCAGGGTGTTCCACTGGACCCTTTGGTCTACTTACTTAATTTACCCCCCTGACACCTTGGTGGAAAGGCCTCTAAACTTTTCCTATATCTCTGTACTGCTGCTAAGACGCTTGTGGCTCTTAACTGGAAGAGTGTACATCCCCCTACTGCCCCTGCTCTTTTGGCCCAGGTTAAAGATGTGCGCAGCCTGGAATACCTCACTGCAATGCTCAACAACACTACAGCTGCCTTCCAGTCGGTCTGGTTCCCTTGGGATACGTACTACACTCTCCATGGTCTCTGACCTCCCCCTTTCCCTCCCTTTCCCCTTGTTGTCCCTCCCCCATGTACTTGTTTTGCTTTACGTCTTGTGTCCTATTTGATTTTTTTTTTTTTTTTTTTTCTCTTACCCGTTTTATGTTTTTTTTTTTTTCTGTATTTATGTTCTTGAATTATTGTACAATTTAAAATTTAAAATTTAAAATTCAATAAAAATTACAGTTGAAAAAAAAAAAATCGGAACCATGGTGACCGACAACGGGAAGAACATGGTGTCGGCGCTCCGTAAAGGAGGGCTGAGTCATGCGCCCTGCATGGCGCACATGTTCAATCTGGTTGTCAAGCGTTTCCTTAAGTGTTCCACCCATCTGCAAGACCTCCTAAAAATGTCAAGGAAACTTTGCATGCACTTCAGCCACTCGTACACTGCCAAGCGCACCCTCCTTGAGCTGCAGCGGCAGAACGGCCTCACGCAACATAGGCTGATATGCGACGTTTCCACCCTCTATATGTTGGACTGACTGTATGAACAGAGAAAAACCATAAAAGATTTCTTGATGATCCAAGCGGACAGAGGTACTCCCCTGTGTAACTTTAACGTTAGCCAGTGGCAGCTCATGCGTGACACCTGCCGTTTGTTAGTTCCCTTTGAGGAGGCCACTTTGTTAGTCAGTCACCAGGACTACAGGATGAACAACGTCATTCCACTGATTCACATCCTGGAAAAGATGCTGGTAATTCTGGCTGGTCAGGGGACTGAAGATGTGGCGCCTACATCTCACGGCCACATTAGCCCTGTGGGGGCTGAACTGGAGGAGGAGGAGGATGAGGAGGACATTGGCGCACAAACAATGTGTAGCCAAATGGGTGGAGAGGATTTGCAGGAGAAACTGGAATAGCTAGAGGGAGATGATGAGGATGAGGCAGATGACCCAGACACACCGTGGCATAACACGAGGGCTGTTTCCCCATCTTACATGCCACCCCACTAGAGGTTAACGTCCCTGGCAACCTTCCCCATACAAACTCATCCTGCGCATAGTGCTGTGGGGGTACACCAGCATTGGACCTGGCCGTCCTACGCAGAGTCACAGGATCGGGGTATTGCGCACATCCAGTGGTGATTGTTCTGCAGGCTGTGCAACTCTCTCCCTGGGTGGCAAACTCGTCATGACTGGGGTCCCTGGAGTGACTGGGACAGGGACAACCCGCCATTCATCGTCTAAGGGAGGTTCCCTAGTACTAGGGTAAGGAGCAAGCACCTCCTCATCGGCCACTGGTTGCTCAAAGTTATAGAGTCTTAACATATTACGGTGGAGGTTCCTGGAGGGTCCCCCAGTCCCTACTGGCTCTACTTCATACACTGTGATATCAGGGTCTACAATCCGCTTCACTATATACGGAACCGCCTCCCACCGCCCATCCAATTTTCCAGTTGGCCTCTTGGCCCTGACGATCACGCGGTCACCTGGAGTATACTCATCCCTCTGCACTGGCCCTGGGTTGGGGTGCACTACTTGTCTCAGGGGTTCACCTACAACCTTGTGTACTTCTCTCAGTCAGCGATGGTGCTCTTGCACCCATGCAGTAGTGCTCCTCGGTGGAGGCTGCATCGGATCTGGCATGTGGAGATCCTCAATCTCCTGGCCTGCTCTCCCAAACATCAGCATGTGTGGAGAGTAACCAGTGGTGTTGTGTACTCTATTGTTATAGGCCCACATCAGCGCAGGTAAGTACTCTGGCCACCGAGCTTTTTGATTATCCTCTAAAGTCCGCAGCATCTGTATCAAGGTGCGGTTGAACCGCTCGCACGCCTCGTTCCCTTGCGGATGATATGGGGTCGTGCGGGAACGTTCAATACCATAGAGCTGATACAGCTCACTCATCAAAGCACCCTGAAAACATGCCCCCTGATCTGAATGGATTCTCTGCGGACACCCAAACACTTGTATAAAGTGCTTACAGACTGCCTCAGCAGCTGATTCAGCTGTCTGATCCCTGGTGGGTACAGCCGCTGCATATTTTGTAGTGGTCCGTCATGGCCAAACAGTAAAAGTGTCCTGAGGTAGAGTACCCGATCTGTACATAGTCAATCACTAAGATTTCTAGAAGGGCTGCTGTTCGAATAGTTTGTACAGGGGCCCGTTGCTCGGGGCTTTTTCTCAGCCCACAGGACCAACACTTGAGGCATGTCTCGGTTACCATTTCTCCCAAATCTGGACATTATACAAACACTGAAGCCATTGGTACGTCTTAGCACTCCCAAAATGAGCCCCCCTCTCATGGGCTTCCTGAGCGGCCGCTGGTCCCAATGACATAGGGATGACAACCTGTTGCCGGTACTGCACCTCTGACTGTACATATATGGTCCGACACAGGAGACCCTGGGTAACACTCAGCTTATCCCACTGTCTCAGTAACTTCTGACCCTCGAGTTAGGCTGGCCCGCAAGTCCGGGTGGGGCCAGATGTTAGTCCGAATCCACTCTTTCACTTTCCAGAGGTCGGGGCAGCTATTTTGAATCCTTTCCCAATCTTCCAACGTCTTCCCCAACACCATCGGCATCCCTGAAGCCACCCCACTTGAATGTGTTATGTTCTGGAATGGCGGTACTCTGCCGAGGTGTGGGATTTCAATGTCTTCTATCCCTTCATCCCCACTCTTGGCCGGCAATCCTACAGGGACTCGGGAGAGGGCATCATCGTTGCCGTTCTCCCTTCCTGACCGGAACTGGATGCGGTATTGGTACTTGGAAAGGCGAGCCATCCATCTTTGCTCAAGGGCGCCTAGCTTGGCGTTTTCCAAGTGCGCTAACGGGTTATTGTCCGTCATCACAATCACTTCTGCACCCGTCAGATACTCTGCAAATCTTTCAGTCATGGCCCATACCAGCGCCAAAAGCTCCAACTTAAAGGAGCTATAGTTGTCAGGGTTGTGCTCCGACTCCCTTAGCGACCGACTGCCATAGGCAATCACCCTCTCACGTCCGTCTTGAACTTGAGATAGCACGGCTCCAAGACCATGTAGACTTCCATCCGTGTACAACAAGAACGGACTATCAAACCGTGCATAGGCCAGGTTCGGGACACTGGTCAGAGTTCTTTTCAATGCCTCAATGGCTCCTTGCTGTCTTGGCCCCCACTCAATGGGGCAATTCTTGGGTCCTCCAGCTGTGCCTCTCAGCAGCTCATTTAGTGGACCGGCGAGATGTGCGAACTTGGGTATAAATCTCCTGTAATAACCGGCCAATCCTAGAAAGGCCTGCACTTCCCGTAGGGTTCTTGGCTGGGGCCACTTCTGAATGGCATCCACCTTGCTGGGGGTTGGTTGTACCCCTTCTGGAGTAACCACATGTCCCAAGTACTCTATTCGCTGCTGAAACAGTTGGCACTTCTTGGGCTTGATTTTTAGCCCATGGTCTCGCAGTCGTTCTAGGACCTGCTGCAGCTTTTGAAGATGATCTTCGAATGAGGTCCAAAACACCACAACGTCATCCAGATATATCAGTACTGACTCAAAGTTTAGGTCACCCAGACAGAGCTCCATCAACCGCTGAAATGTCCCTGGAGCGTTGGACAGACCAAACACCATTCTGTCGAACTCATAGAGTCCCATGGGTAAGATAAAGGCTGTCTTCGCCTTGTCCTTTTCGGCCACTGGCACTTGCCAATATCCACTGGCCAGTTCAAGCGTGGAGAAATACTTGGCACGACCCAGGGAGGATAGTGTCTCTTCGATCCATGGAAGAGGATAGGCATCGCAGACGGTCTGAGCATTCAGTTTCCGGTAATCTACACAGAACCTGAGACTTCCGTCTTTCTTACGCACCAGGACCACCGGAGCAGCCCATGGGCTTTTACTCTCCTGTATCACCTGACTCTCCAGCATGCTGGCCACCATATCTTTCACCTCCTGATACATCTTGGGCGGGATTTGCCTGCACCGCTCCCAAATTGGCGCAGCGTTGCCAGTAGGGATTTCATGTTCAATGGCGGTAGCACACCCGAAGTCTTCATCATGTCTTGAGAACACCTCCTGGAACTCCCACAGAGTGTCTTCCAGAAGTTTCTGCTGCCCTGGGGTCAGAGACCAGGGGTCCACTCCCGTCAGAGACATGATCACTCGACCATTCCATTTTGCTGCTAGGGTCTGTTTTTTCTGAAACCTCCACAGCATAGGTCCAAGCCAACCTCCCATCAGGCTGTAGCGTGAAGCTCTTCTGGCAAAGGACTTCGCCCTCGGGCACATAAACTTCAGGAAGCAGGGTATTCCCAGGAACAATCAACTCACTGTCCAAGACATTGAGACAGCGTATAGGCACTCGGCCATCTTTCACAGTGGTGAGTGTTCGGGCTACCAAAGGGCGGGTCTGCGTTTCTCCCTGCGGAGCAGGCTCTATCAGGACCTCTAGTCCATTAAGTGGTTGTCCAGCCCCCACTGAAAGCATAAGAATTTTCTCCTGTCACAGTGGAATCTTCACTGGAGCACTCAGCGGTACCTTCACGTTCCCAATAGAGCGCCCTGATATGATGCTCTTTTGCACACTACAGCTCCTCACCATCTGCTGTAGGACCTTCTGAGTTGGTCGGTGTGTGGTGGCTCGCTGCCAGTATTTATGACTTTCCTTGGCATAAAGGTGATGATCTAGGTCTCTCAGCACGTTCATGCCCAGCATTACATCTAATCCTCTTCTGGATGGATAGTCTACCAGCACGATCCCCTTTTTGTCAATGTCTTGCCCAAACAACCGAACCCGCATCCAGGCGATCCCTTGTACGTCCATTGCACCATCATTGGCAGCTGTCAACCAGATGACACTTCCATCTTCCGGCTCCATCATATGTCCGGAGTGTCTCTTGAAGAACTCCAGAGGAATCAGGGTGCACTCTGATCCGGTGTCAACTAGGCACCGTACCTTCTGGCCCTCCAGCTCAGCTTCCATAATGGGGCTGCTAGCATATAAGTCGCGTTCATCGCGTATGGGGCTTAGTTTTTGGTGAACCGCCACAGGACACCCCATTACTGCGGCGGTCGGAAGTTTAAAGCCAGCTCGGGTTCCATCTGTCCCTGGCACTCTCTGGCGATATGGCCATACTGTCGGCAGCTCCAGCAGAGGGGTCCCCTCAATCCCCGCACACCAGATAGGCCTTGGTTGGTGGGCCCTCGCACCCGAGGTACTCTCGGTGGAGGAGGGCAGGGTGATGTGACCCTCTCCGGAGCCATGGATGAACCTGCTTTAATCTGGGACACCTCCAGGCAGAGTTCTCTCATTTCTGCCCATAGAGCCTGGACTACATCCTTCAAGGACCCGCGTCTTCAGGACCTACTCGGACCCCTGTCCCTTGGGTGCTACTCACTGCCTTCACACTTACAGCCATGGGCTCTTCTTCCCTCTCTACAGCAGCCAGGTAAACATTATAGAATGTCATGTTGGCATCGCCCAAGTCATCTCTTGCAGTTTATCCTGTAAAAACTTATTGGATAATCCTAGGATGAATTGGTCTCGTAGTAGTTAGAGTATTGCATTAAAGCCTCACCCTCTCGCTGTGACCGATTAAAGAAGTTGCTTCGCAACTGTGCTACTTTGGTACGCCCTCCCTGAGCTCCCTCTAGCAGGGAGAATATTTTTTCCAAGGTGTCTCTCTCTGATTCGGGCCATACCATCACTGTCCGTCCAGCATCACCTTCTAGGGCCCCCAATGCTATCTCTGCATGCAGCCCCGGAATCAGGTTACTCAATTTAACTACGCTTCGTACCCTTTCGGTCCAGTCCTGCAACCTCATATTATTACCGTCAAACTTTGGCAGATGCTGCATTAGTGCCCCGGCTGATAAGTACCCTACTTGAGCTGGCATAACTGGTACTGGGGCTGGTAACTCTTGCTATGCAGGAGCACCCTGGACCGGTGCAGCTGGAGCCTAGAGATTAATTCCTGCCACGTTCCCGTCCATGACGGTCTCTGTATCCTGCCGACTACGCCAAGTTGTAAGCCGTGTACCGGGGTGGGCTCCCCAGGATACAGCGAAGTCATGAACAAAGGAAGCGACTCCAAATCAATTTAGTAAAATACAAGATTTTACTTTGTGTAGTAACACCTATTTACCAGAAAAACACTCTCAACTATTTCCATACACTCAGCCAGTAAGCTGAGACCCTGGTGTTGTACAGCGCGGTGCCCTCTCATGTGCGGCTCCAATACACTCCAAGCTTTTACCTATCTGCAGGCTGCAACTAACCAGCCGCTTGTTACCTTTTCATCATCCTAGTCACAGGAACAATTCAGTGAGTGTGATAGAGGCACCGGCGGTATAACACAAGAGCTTACACACTCATCACAATACCCCTATTCCCCACAAACAAAGTATAACCGAGTAAATATCAGAGAAGGTCAGCTGGCAAGCCAAAGAAATTTGACAATGTATAAAATGTCACTTCTAGACTTCCTCAGAAGCTCCTCTCTGGGAGTTACAAGTCTATTGAACTCTCTGAGTCTTAGTCCTTACTACCGAATAGGTAGATAATTCACCAGTAGTGTGGCCTGTGGAGATGAGGATGCCTAACTAGTCTAACTACAGGCCCTTACTCAGTCCAAAGCAATTTGCGCCAAAAATGTAATGCGGTGCATGCACGATTACTTCTCTCACTGACCCGGGTCTGTTGCATACCTTTAGCCTTTGTCTGGAACAGCTGGAAGCGGGGTTCATCCAGAAAACATGCAGTCTCACTGACAGGGCCACTTCTCAGCCGGGTCCTTGATAGCAATCTTCAACTTAGGATGCTGTCTGAACAAACCCTGGAACAGTCTCTGCTTCAGCACACTCTTGTTATATGTCTCTAATCCTTGAAGAATGTCTTTTCCTCTCACTTCAGCCCTTCTTCTTCTAAAAGCTCAGAAGCATACACAGCTAGGATAGCTGCCACACACTCTCTCTTCCTTCTTGTCCCTCCTCTGCAGAACAGGGTCTCCACGTCACTACTCCAGGGAATTACAGAATTACAGTCTATTCTATATCTGAGGTAACAGTGTCCTATTGTGGTCAAACAAACAAATGTTAGTTTATAAAAAAAAAAATAAACTTAATCTACAGAAACAGTTACATTCATAACATGAGGGCTGTTTCCCCATCTTACAATGGCATCATCCACCCCAATGCCTAGCCGAATCGCAAACTGGAAAGGGTCCATACCCGAGCTCAGTAGAGGGCGGTGATGTGTGAGAACCAATCTCTCTAAGATCTTCATCAAGTGGGATGTCAGTGCTACAGGTCTGTAGTCGTTGAGGTCCATAGGGTGAGGTTTCTTTGGAACCGGTACCACACAAGAAGATTTCCATAATTCAGGGACTATTTCCAACTTCAGGCTCATATTAAACATATATGTAATTATACTACACAGCTGGTCCCCACAAGTCTTAATTAGCCTTGCACTGATGTCATTTAGCCCTGCAGCTTTCCCCGCCTTGATCTTTTTCAGCTCTTTTCTCACCTGGGCACGTGTGAAGGTCAGACTGTGGTTAGATAAAGACAGATTTCTGGATTTACTGGTCTGGTGGGAAGTAGCTTCTGGGGGTGAAGTCATTGTGGTGGGGGGAACTGAAGGACATGCTGGGGTGGCAGGAGCTGGTGTGTGATCAAATCTATTGAATAGATTTAGTTCGTTAAGCCAGTTAACAACTGCCTCTATCTGGGAGACACTAAATTATGACACGAAATTGACATAAGCCCATCCCAGACTCCCCTTATGTCTTTCTCTTTTCATTTGCTTTCCATTTTATTCTTATAATTGGCTTTTTTTTCTGCCTGTTTTGACGTCTAAGCTCATTCTGTACCTTGCTCAGCCCCTCCTTCTCTCTTGTCTTGAATGCCATCTTTTTCTCCTTAAGTAGTGTTTTTATATCAGAATTAATCCATGGTTTGTTATTAGAGAAGCACTTCACCACTTTTATAGATATATAGTCCTAGGAGTCCTGACAGTGTCACAGACTATGTATTATAATATATAGTCCTAGTGTATGACACTGTCAGGACTCCTATGTTTTATAGATATAGTCCTAGGAGCCCTGACAGTGTCATACACTATGTATTATAGATATATAGTCCTAGGAGCCCTGACAGTGTCATACACTATGTATTATAGATATATAGTCCTAGGAGCCCTGACAGTGTCATACACTATGTATTATAGATATATAGTCCTAGGAGTCCTGACAGTGTCATACACTATGTATATATATATATATATATATATATATATATATATATATATATATATATATAGTCCTAGGAGTCCTGACAGTATCATACACTATGTATTATAGATATATAGTCCTAGGAGTCCTGACAGTGTCATACACTATGTATTATAGATATATAGTCCTAGGAGTCCTGACAGTGTCATACACTATGTATTATATATATATATATATATATATATATATATATATATATATATATATATATATATAGTCCTAGGAGTCCTGACAGTATCATACACTATATATATATATATATATATATATATATATATATATATATATATAGTCCTAGGAGCCCTGACAGTGTCATACACTATGTATTTATATATATATTTTTTTATATATATATATATATATATATATATATATATATATATATATATATATATATATAGTCCTAGGAGTCCTGACAGTGTCATACACTATGTATTATAGATATATAGTCCTAGGAGCCCTGACAGTGTCACACAGTATGTTTTATAGATATATAGTCCTAGGAGCCCTGACAGTGTCACACAGTATGTTTTATAGATATATAGTCCTAGGAGCCCTGACAGTGTCATACACTATGTATTATAGATATACAGTCCTAGGAGCCCTGTCAGTGTCATACACTATGTATTATAGATATACAATCCTAGGAGCCCTGACAGTGTCATACATTATGTTTTAAACTGATTTAAGCTTTGGTTCATTCCAAACTTTTTCCACCCAAAATGAATCATTGTACTGAACCACCCAAAACAAATCTATTAATAACATTTTAATTGTCAATCCTATTACCTAGAGTTTTCGTTTAGCAGTTTGCTGACAGTTTAGTAATCCAAGATATTAAATACAAGGAGAAGGTCCATGATGGGGTACAAAGATCTACAGTACAGCCTGCATGCCATGCAGCACTCTGCAGCTCTGTGTCCTAAGGGAGGCTGATAAGGAAAATATATGAAAGAACTGAACTGATTGAAACAAATTCCAAAGGTTAATCAGATGTGTAAGTCTGAGCAGAGTACCACCTATGATAGTTTATTGGTATAGACTCATGACAGTGTGTATGAGAAAGTTGAAAACCAGTGCAGCAGCAACAACTAGCATATCTATCACGTGTAGATTTTATCTCTGGACTAATAAAACGGTGAATTTATCACAAAAAAAAAAAATATATAGACGACAGCCTGCTGGAGCGAGTGCTGGTGTGTCATTCAGTGAGCCTGCTGGAGCAAGTGGTAGTGTGTCACTCAGTGAGCCTGCTGGAGAGAGTGGTGTGTCATTCAGTGAGCCTGCTGGAGCAAGTGGTAGTGTGTCACTCAGTGAGCCTGCTGGAGAGAGTGGTGTGTCATTCAGTGAGCCTGCTGGAGCAAGTGGTAGTGTGTCATTCAGAGAGTCTGCTGGAGCGAGTTCTGGTGTGTCATTCAGTGAGTCTGCTGGAGCCAGTGGTAGTGTGTCATTCAGTGAGTCTGCTGGAGCGAGTGGTAGTGTGTCATTCAGTGAGCCTGCTGGAGCGAGTGGTAGTGTGTCATTCAGTGAGTCTGCTGGAGCGAGTGGTGGTGTGTCATTCAGTGAGCCTGCTGGAGCGAGTGCTGGTGTGTCATTCAGAGAGTCTGCTGGAGCGAGTTCTGGTGTGTCATTCAGTGAGCCTGCTGGAGCGAGTGCTGGTGTATCAGTGAGTCTGCTGGAGCGAGTGGAAGTGTGTCAGTGAGCCTGCTAGAGCCAGTGGTAGTGTGTCATTCAGTGAGCCTGCTGGAGCGAGTGGTAGTGTGTCATTCAGTGAGCCTGCTGGAGCGAGTGCTAGTGTGTCATTCAGTGAGTCTGCTGGAGCGAGTTCTGGTGTGTCATTCAGAGAGTCTGCTGGAGCGAGTGGTGGTGTGTCATTCAGAGAGTCTGCTGGAGCGAGTTCTGGTGTGTCATTCAGTGAGCCTGCTGGAGCGAGTTCTGGTGTGTCATTCAGTGAGCCTGCTGGAGCGAGTGGTGGTGTGTCATTCAGTGAGCCTGCTGGAGAGAGTGGTGTGTCATTCAGTGAGCCTGCTGGAGAGAGTGCTGGTGTGTCATTCAGTGAGTCTGCTGGAGCGAGTGGAAGAGTGTCAGTGAGCCTGCTAGAGCCAGTGGTAGTGTGTCATTCAGAGAGTCTGCTGGAGCGAGTTCTGGTGTGTCATTCAGTGAGTCTGCTGGAGTGAGTGGTAGTGTGTCATTCAGTGAGCCTGCTGGAGCGAGTGGCAGTGTGTCATTCAGTGAGCCTGCTGGAGCGAGTGCTGGTGTGTCAGTGAGTCTGCTGGAGCGAGTGGTAGTGTGTCATTCAGTGAGCCTGCTGGAGCGAGTGGCAGTGTGTCATTCAGTGAGTCTGCTGGAGCGAGTGGTGGTGTGTCATTCAAAGAGTCTGCTGGAGCGAGTTCTGGTGTGTCATTCAGTGAGTCTGCTGGAGCGAGTGGAAGTGTGTCAGTGAGCCTGCTAGAGCCAGTGGTAGTGTGTCATTCAGTGAGTCTGCTGGAGCGAGTGGTGGTGTGTCATTCAGTGAGTCTGCTGGAGCGAGTGGTGGTGTGTCATTCAGTGAGTCTGCTGGAGAGAGTGGTAGTGTGTCATTCAGTGAGTCTGCTGGAGCGAGTAGTAGTGTGTCATTCAGTGAGTCTGCTGGAGCGAGTGCTGGTGTGTCATTCAGTGAGTCTGCTGGAGTGAGTAGTGTGTCATTCAGTGAGTCTGCTGGAGCGAGTGGTAGTGTGTCATTCAGTGAGCCTGCTGGAGCGAGTGGTAGTGTGTCATTCAGTGAGCCTGCTGGAGCGAGTGCTGGTGTGTCAGTGAGTCTGCTGGAGCGAGTGGTAGTGTGTCATTCAGTGAGCCTGCTGGAGCGAGTGGTAGTGTGTCATTCAGTGAGCCTGCTGGAGCGAGTGCTGGTGTATCAGTGAGTCTGCTGGAGCGAGTGGTAGTGTGTCATTCAGTGAGCCTGCTGGAGCGAGTGGTAGTGTGTCATTCAGTGAGCCTGCTGGAGCGAGTGCTGGTGTATCAGTGAGTCTGCTGGAGCGAGTGGTAGTGTGTCATTCAGTGAGTCTGCTGGAGCGAGTGGTAGTGTGTCATTCAGTGAGTCTGCTGGAGCGAGTGCTGGTGTGTCATTCAGTGAGCCTGCTGGAGCGAGTGCTGGTGTATCAGTGAGTCTGCTGGAGCGAGTGCTGGTGTGTCATTCAGTGAGTCTGCTGGAGCGAGTGGTAGTGTGTCATTCAGTGAGTCTGCTGGAGCGAGTGCTGGTGTGTCATTCAGTGAGCCTGCTGGAGCGAGTGCTGGTGTGTCATTCAGTGAGTCTGCTGGAGCGAGTGCTGGTGTGTCATTCAGTGAGCCTGCTGGAGCGAGTGCTGGTGTATCAGTGAGTCTGCTGGAGCGAGTGCTGGTGTGTCATTAAGTGAGCCTGCTGGAGCGAGTGGTAGTGTGTCATTCAGTGAGTCTGCTGGAGCGAGTGGTGGTGTGTCATTCAGTGAGCCTGCGGGAGCGAGTGCTGGTGTATCAGTGAGTCTGCTGGAGCGAGTGCTGGTGTGTCATTCAGTGAGTCTGCTGGAGCGAGTGGTGGTGTGTCATTCAGTGAGTCTGCTGGAGCGAGTGCTGGTGTGTCATTCAGTGAGTCTGCTGGAGCGAGTGGAAGTGTGTCAGTGAGCCTGCTACAGCCAGTGGTAGTGTGTCATTCAGTGAGTCTGCTGGAGCGAGTGCTGGTGTGTCATTCAGTGAGCCTGCTGGAGCGAGTGCTGGTGTGTCAGTGAGTCTGCTGGAGCGAGTGGTAGTGTGTCATTCAGTGAGTCTGCTGGAGCGAGTGGTGGTGTGTCATTCAGTGAGTCTGCTGGAGCGAGTGCTGGTGTATCAGTGAGCCTGCTGGAGCGAGTGCTGGTGTGTCATTCAGTGAGTCTGCTGGAGTGAGTGGTGGTGTGTCATTCAGTGAGTCTGCTGGAGCGAGTGGTGGTGTGTCATTCAGTGAGTCTGCTGGAGCGAGTGGTGGTGTGTCATTCAGTGAGTCTGCTGGAGCGAGTGGTGGTGTGTCATTCAGTGAGTCTGCTGGAGCGAGTGCTGGTGTATCAGTGAGCCTGCTGGAGCGAGTGCTGGTGTGTCATTCAGTGAGCCTGCTGGAGCGAGTGGTAGTGTGTCATTCAGTGAGTCTGCTGGAGCGAGTGGTGGTGTGTCATTCAGTGAGTCTGCTGGAGCGAGTGCTGGTGTGTCAGTGAGTCTGCTGGAGCCAGTGGTAGTGTGTCATTCAGTGAGTCTGCTGGGGAGAGTGATGGTGTGTCATTCAGTGAGTCTGCTGGAGCGAGTAGTAGTGTGTCATTCAGTGAGTCTGCTGGAGCGAGTGGTGTGTCATTCAGTGAGTCTGCTGGGGCGAGTGCTGGTGTGTCATTCAGTGAGCCTGCTGGAGCGAGTGCTGGTGTGTCATTCAGTGAGCCTGCTGGAGCGAGTGCTGGTGTGTCAGTGAGTCTGCTGGAGCGAGTGGTAGTGTGTCATTTAGGCGTGGGCGGTGTTAGTGGTATCAGGAGCCTGCTGGAGCGAGTGGTAGTGTGTCATTCAGTGAGCCTGCTGGAGCGAGTGCTGGTGTATCAGTGAGTCTGCTGGAGCGAGTGGTAGTGTGTCATTCAGTGAGTCTGCTGGAGCGAGTGCTGGTGTGTCATTCAGTGAGCCTGCTGGAGCGAGTGCTGGTGTGTCAGTGAGTCTGCTGGAGAGAGTGGTAGTGTGTCATTCAGTGAGTCTGCTGGAGCGAGTGCTGGTGTGTCATTCAGTGAGTCTGCTGGAGCGAGTGCTGGTGTGTCATTCAGTGAGTCTGCTGGAGCGAGTGCTGGTGTGTCAGTGAGTCTGCTGGAGCGAGTGGTGGTGTGTCATTCAGTGAGTCTGCTGGAGCGAGTGGTGGTGTGTCATTCAGTGAGTCTGCTGGAGCGAGTGCTGGTGTGTCAGTGAGCCTGCTGGAGCGAGTGCTGGTGTGTCAGTGAGTCTGCTGGAGCGAGTGGTAGTGTGCCATTCAGTGAGCCTGCTGGAGCGAGTGCTGGTGTGTCATTCAGTGAGCCTGCTGGAGCGAGTGCTGGTGTATCAGTGAGTCTGCTGGAGCGAGTGGTAGTGTGTCATTCAGTGAGTCTGCTGGAGCGAGTGGTGGTGTGTCATTCAGTGAGTCTGCTGGAGCGAGTGGTAGTGTGTCATTCAGTGAGTCTGCTGGAGCGAGTGGTAGTGTGTCATTCAGTGAGCCTGCTGGAGCGAGTGGTAGTGTGTCATTCAGTGAGCCTGCTGGAGCGAGTGCTGGTGTGTCATTCAGTGAGTCTGCTGGAGCGAGTGCTGGTGTATCAGTGAGTCTGCTGGAGCGAGTGGTAGTGTGTCATTCAGTGAGCCTGCTGGAGCGAGTGGTAGTGTGTCAATCAGTGAGCCTGCTGGAGCGAGTGCTGGTGTATCAGTGAGTCTGCTGGAGCGAGTGGTGGTGTGTCATTCAGTGAGTCTGCTGGAGCGAGTGGTGGTGTGTCATTCAGTGAGTCTGCTGGAGCGAGTGCTGGTGTGTCAGTGAGCCTGCAGGAGCGAGTGCTGGTGTGTCAGTGAGTCTGCTGGAGCGAGTGGTAGTGTGCCATTCAGTGAGCCTGCTGGAGCGAGTGCTGGTGTGTCATTCAGTGAGCCTGCTGGAGCGAGTGCTGGTGTATCAGTGAGTCTGCTGGAGCGAGTGGTAGTGTGTCATTCAGTGAGTCTGCTGGAGCGAGTGGTGGTGTGTCATTCAGTGAGTCTGCTGGAGCGAGTGGTAGTGTGTCATTCAGTGAGTCTGCTGGAGCGAGTGGTAGTGTGTCATTCAGTGAGCCTGCTGGAGCGAGTGGTAGTGTGTCATTCAGTGAGCCTGCTGGAGCGAGTGCTGGTGTGTCATTCAGTGAGTCTGCTGGAGCGAGTGCTGGTGTATCAGTGAGTCTGCTGGAGCGAGTGGTAGTGTGTAATTCAGTGAGCCTGCTGGAGCGAGTGGTAGTGTGTCATTCAGTGAGCCTGCTGGAGCGAGTGCTGGTGTATCAGTGAGTCTGCTGGAGCGAGTGGTAGTGTGTCATTCAGTGAGCCTGCTGGAGCGAGTGGTAGTGTGTCATTCAGTGAGCCTGCTGGAGCGAGTGCTGGTGTATCAGTGAGTCTGCTGGAGCGAGTGGTAGTGTGTCATTCAGTGAGCCTGCTGGAGCGAGTGGTAGTGTGTCATTCAGTGAGTCTGCTGGAGCTGCTGTTCTGTATCACTTTCTTCTCTCAGTTGTGGGGTGGAAGGGTAACTGATTGAACGTTATAGTGTCTAGTGAGGAGGATTTGTTCTGCAGTTGATGTTCAGGTGTCAGAGCATTGTCTAGACTAAAGGAATCTGCCAAGCGAGCGGGACTGGGAGTTTTCTGGTTTTTAACCTAAGACTGGACAGAAGAATTTTCTCAAAGAATGAATGATTATCTTGAGAATGGAATTATAGTGAAACCTTTGACACAACCATATAAAATTGCATAAACTAGTGGTCTTCTGGAGAAGTGGCGGGCCCCTCAGTGGTGGCGGGCCCCAGTGTGACAGGATAGCTCCATGACTGCCCCTCGGCAGAGCCGCAAATGGACATGCAGTATGTGTCGCAATCCTATAATACTGCAGCGATGAGCAGATTTACTTTTCTCCATTATTTGCCCTACTACTATGGAGGGGCACAAACTACCAAGGGCAGATGTTTCACGGCCTCATACCACAAGTACTGGCTCCAGGATTGCCAAACTCTTACTGGAAGTTCTACATCTGGTGCACTGTAGCACTCCACCCCACACCTGACAGCGTCCACAATCTAACACTGCCATCTAGTGGGAACAAGCTGCAACAACATTGTCCTGTGAATGACTACCATTAGGTTGTATGAAGCAAGATGGGTAACAGATAGGCCCTACAATACTAGAGTCAGTGATCAGATGTGACTGCAGCTCTGGATGTGGTTGGAGTGTTACACAATTAGCTGGCTTCCTGTTAGCAGACTGCAGTGCCCCAAGTGAGCTCAAGTGACAGTAGAAAGCAGATAAGCCACCATGTGTGTCCAAGGATATGCAACAGAATTGTGAGAGCAGCTCTGAATGTGATTGGAGACCTGATATAGCTCAGAATCAGTAGGAAAGTCTGGGTATTTACCCAGTGTTGGCAGCAAAAACTAAGATGACCAGAGGAGACTGTGGGAAGAAGAAAGACCGATGAACGTTCCTGAAAAAGATTTATTACAATTTACTGAAAGGGATTACAGAAGCAGAAGCAGAGTCCTCCAGGTCAGAACGCCACAGAAGCAGAAGCAGAGTCCTCCAGGTCAGAACTCCACAGAAGCAGAGTCCTGTAGCTCAGAGCTCCTCAGAAGCAGAAGCAGAGTCCTCCAGGTCAGAACTCCACAGAAGCAGAGTCCCGTAGCTCAGAACTCCTCAGAAGCAGAGTCCTCCAGGTCAGAACACCTCAGAAGCAGAGTCCTCCAGGTCAGAACACCTCAGAAGCAGAGTCCTCCAGGTCAGAACACCTCAGAAGCAGAGTCCCATAGCTCAGAACTCCTCAGAAGCAGAAGCAGAGTCCCGTAGCTCAGAACTCCTCAGAAGCAGAGTCCTCCAGTTCAGAACACCTCAGAAGCAGAAGCAGAGTCCCATAGCTCAGAACACCTCAGAAGCAGAAGCAGAGTCCCATAGCTCAGAACTCCTCAGAAGCAGAAGCAGAGTCCCATAGCTCAGAACTCCTCAGAAGCAGAGTCCTCCAGTTCAGAACACCTCAGAAGCAGAAGCAGAGTCCTCCAGGTCAGAACTCCACAGAAGCAGAAGCAGAGTCCTCCAGGTCAGAACTCCACAGAAGCAGAGTCCCGTAGCTCAGAACTCCTCAGAAGCAGAGTCCTCCAGGTCAGAACACCTCAGAAGCAGAGTCCTCCAAGTCAGAACACCTCAGAAGCAGAGTCCTCCAGGTCAGAACACCTCAGGAGCAGAGTCCTCCAGGTCAGAACACCTCAGAAGCAGAGTCCTCCAGGTCAGAACACCTCAGAAGCAGAAGCAGAGTCCCGTAGCTCAGAACTCCTCAGAAGCAGAGTCCTCCAGTTCAGAACACCTCAGAAGCAGAAGCAGAGTCCTCCAGGTCAGAACTCCACAGAAGTAGCAGCAGAGTCCTCCAGGTCAGAGCTCCATGTACACATCTTCATGGTCCTCATTTATCTTCAAAGTTTCTTGGCTGCCTGGATGTGAGAAGATCAAATCTCATGTCAGACATCGCCCTCTAACCCCTCCACACCCCAATGTAACTGGTACGGAGGACACAACCAGTGGTACAGACTGCGGTCACCTGTAATAAACCAGCCATCCTCTGTGAAGGCTTCCCTCGTCACCTGCTCCTTGCCCAGGTAACCCAGAAAGATATGGCGTCCCCACAAGCAGAGCCCATCCTGGTTCTTACAACTTTTACATCCAGCAAGTTCAGCTCTGAAGGTGAAGACATGATATGAGCTCAGCAAATATGGCAAGCACAGTAAACTGACTCATTGATCCCCATTCACCTGATAAGGGGAAAAAAAAAACCTCCAACAGTACCATTTACTAGCACCCAGGGGGGCAGGAGCTGCTCTATGGCTTTGTGATCAGTTCTACACTGGAGTTTTCCTCCAGAAGCAGCATCAACCTACCATACCATGGCTGGAGGACGATGGTTTCCTGCGCTAGACAGTCACCTTATGTAAGGGAAGATTCCATGGAGCCTGGTATAAGATGTACTTCTAGATGTGTCGGGACGCCTCATGCCTTCACCTGTGATTACCTGTCTGTCCTCCATGATGATGGTGGTAACATAACGCTGTGCACACCACTGCTCTCATTCCTGCCATATAACTCCAACAGATGAATATGCAGGCTGCCAAAATACTCCACCACATTGTGACTGACAGGCTTAGTCCCCACATAACACAGAGTGCAGCGATCCAGCCCCAGAGCCATCCGGGCTGGCCTGAAGACCAGATGTTCAGCAAGACCATGTCCCCAGGGTTGCAAGCCAGAACTGCAAGGCAAAGGAGAGAGTGAAGACCCTCGGCAGACTTCTCATGGTGCTCTATCACAGTCAGCCAAGTCTAAATCATGGGTTCACTACGCATAGAGGATAGGGATGGAGAAAGGTCACCAGTCTGATATTTACACAACGCCAACTCTGCAGGAATGGACAGAACCTCATTGGCCAAGAGGCCTTGCACCATGCCATGACACAGTCTGATGAGTGGATCCACCAGTGTGTCCTCAGCTCACTCCTTAGTTGCCTCCACTACACATTGTATGTTAAACAATACTTGTGATTCTGTTAGCATGAAGTTTACTGGACCACCAAGACAGCATCAAGACCATAGTAACTGTCCACATGCCCTTCCATGAAGGTGGTGGACCTAAGACAAGGGTGGACGTTTGTTTGAGTCATTATCGCTGCACACAAACCTTGTGTAGGAGAGAAGACCTTTGTTTCTAGCCCAGCTAATGGTCATCCTCTGTAACGGTGTCGCCTGCTCCTCCACCAACATCCATTTCTTCTTCACCTTCTCCCACAGTCCAGGGAATCCCAGGAAGAGGGTGGGGTGGACATCACGCAGCGTAGACACTAGAGAGCCCTGTGAACCGCGCACATTTATACCATGTATGGATCACATTTTAGTTATTAGACACTTACTGCTGCGTGTAACCCTCCTATGTGCCCCCCGGACCTTACAGGTACTTTACACTTTCAGATATAGCATGTGTAGCTGATATACACTTATTAAAAGGAAAGATACGGCCCTGAGATATCTGCAATGAATTGTGCCAGTAATTGTTGTGTATTGGTGGACATTGTAGCGACAGCTTAGAAGTACATGTAAGATGTCTGAGGCCACATGTGGCTTCTCCTGAGTCACTAGCTGGCAGTATATCACTATACAGACGTTCTGGACATACATGTAAGATGTCTGAGGCCACATGTGGCTCCTCCCGAGTCACTGGCTGGCAGTATATCACTATACAGACGTTCTGGACATACATGTAAGATGTCTGAGGCCACATGTGGCTTCTCCTGAGTCACTGGCTGGCAGTATATCGCTATACAGAAGTTCTGGACATACATGTAAGATGTCTGAGGCCACATGTGGCTCCTCCTGAGTCACTGGCTGGCAGTATATCACTATACAGACGTTCTGGACATACATGTAAGATGTCTGAGGCCACATGTGGCTCCTCCTGAGTCACTGGCTGGCAGTATATCACTATACAGACGTTCTGGACATACATGTAAGATGTCTGAGGCCACATGTGGCTCCTCCCGAGTCACTGGCTGGCAGTATATCGCTATACAGAAGTTCTGGACATACATGTAAGATGTCTGAGGCCACATGTGGCTCCTCCCGAGTCACTGGCTGACAGTATATCACTATACAGACGTTCTGGACATACATGTAAGATGTCTGAGGCCACATGTGGCTCCTCCCGAGTCGCTGGCTGGCAGTATATCACTATACAGACGTTCTGGACATACATGTAAGATGTCTGAGGCCACATGTGGCTCCTCCCGGACGGTGGGCACCCGGCGGCCCGCCCCCGAGTCACTGGCTGGCAGTATATCACTATACAGACGTTCTGGACATACATGTAAGATGTCTGAGGCCACATGTGGCTCCTCCTGAGTCACTGGCTGGCAGTATATCACTATACAGACGTTCTGGACATACATGTAAGATGTCTGAGGCCACATGTGGCTCCTCCCGAGTCACTGGCTGACAGTATATCACTATACAGACGTTCTGGACATACATGTAAGATGTCTGAGGCCACATGTGGCTCCTCCTGAGTCACTAGCTGGCAGTATATCACTATACAGACGTTCTGGACATACATGTAAGATGTCTGAGGCCACATGTGGCTCCTCCTGAGTCACTAGCTGACAGTATATCACTATACAGAAGTTCTGGACATACATGTAAGATGTCTGAGGCCACATGTGGCTCCTCCTGAGTCACTGGCTGGCAGTATATCACTATACAGACGTTCTGGACATACATGTAAGATGTCTGAGGCCACATGTGGCTCCCCCGAGTCACTGGCTGACAGTATATCACTATACAGACGTTCTGGACATACATGTAAGATGTCTGAGGCCACATGTGGCTCCTCCTGAGTCACTAGCTGACAGTATATCACTATACAGAAGTTCTGGACATACATGTAAGATGTCTGAGGTCATATGTGGCTCCTCCCGAGTCACTAGCTGGAGGTACATGGCTATACAAAAAGTGCTGGACCCTCAGCTGCCATAATCCTGAAGTTAAACAATGTGGTCTTGGATTTTCAGGTTCTTACCTTTCGAGCATCAGGCTCAGCAAAGTATGTGGTACCTCCACAGGACAGAGGAAGCCACAGGTCAAATATCTGCACCGACATGTGACTGAGGGGCAAATAACTGACCAAAACCTTCTCCGAGCCTAAATCCAGCATCTGCTGCATGGTCCAGGATGTCCAAGTCACCTGTGAAGTTACAAAGACAGTTCAGCTGCGAGGTCTGTTTGCGTATGTTTAGTCAGAGAGGAGAATCCAGAGTCTTCCAACATGTCACAGACCAGGGTCATATCCAGAATAGTCTCTGGTGCTATAGCCATATGGGCACAGGCTTGGCTCATGTTTAGGGGGTCACCTTACAGTTTTAGGGCAGATTTACTAATGAAAGTGTGCCAGAATTTTGGCGTAATGTGACCTCCCCTCCCAAATAACTGGCGTACATGCTTTACAGCACTTTCAGTGAGTCGGCACTTACAGTTTTGAATATTTTGCGTGGGAAACTTAGCCAAGGGGGTGTAATAGGTAAACTAAATGGTCTAAAGTGGTGACAGATTTATCATCAAGCGACCACCACCATGATAACAGACTGGCCCAAGCACTGGACACTTCCAGTAAGTCTGCCCCATGACATTTATAGAAAAACAATAGTCCAAGTGTGAAAGCCGTCCTCACATTGTCATGACTTATCATGGCTCCTCGAGGCTCTCCAGCATCATCTGTAGAGTACATCACAGCACAGCACTGGTACGGCTTCTGGCTTGCCATGACCACATCGAGATCCGACTCTTCCAATTCTGAGCCCAGATTTATTAACTCCTTCCACTGAAATAAAAAGCTAAAATGTATTTCCTGCATAGACGCTGCTGGGACCAGACAGAGAACCTGGTTATGTAGGGAGTCTTACAGTGTATACTCCAGGGCATTGTCCCACCACTTGTCCTCTCCACTGTATGATCGCATTCACATTAGGCAACTCCTCTTGTATCTGAAAAATGATTATACCAGGTACCTGACAAATCGCTCTACAAGAGGCAACAGCAGAAGGGTTAATAATATTTACTGCTAAAGGGCAAAAGGCAAAAATTATATGTAACAGAGACCTTTATATCACTAAGGGCCGGTTTATATCTGCGTTCGGTTTCTGTTCGGGGGATTCTGGTTGGGGACCCCCAAATGGAAAATTATACGCATAGAAAAGCGGTTTACCTAAGGAAACCTGCGGACCCCACAGACTATAATGGGGTCCATGTGGTTTCCGCACGAAGCAACCGGATAGAAAAGTGCTGAAAGCAGCAATTATGTTTCCGCATGTTCCCCCATTATAGTCTATAGAGTCCGCAGGTTTCCTTAGGTAAACCGCTTTTCTATGCGTATAGGTTTCCATTCGGGTGGTCCCCAACCAGAATCCCCGAACAGAAACCGAACGCAGATGTCAACCGGCCCTAAGAGAAGACGACAGACAGCAACCACTGCCCCTAGTGGAAGAAAGAGGTCTACACCCATGTATACCCCATGTACATACACAACACCAAGATCTATACCTACCTGTACACCTCCTAATAGTACACCGTGTACATATATATCACTGAGGAACACACCTACCTGTACACCTCCTAATAATACACCGTGTACATACATATCACTGAGGACTACACCTACCTGTACACCTAATAATAATACACCGTGTACATACATATCACTGAGGACTACACCTACCTGTACACCAATAATACACCGTGTACATACATATCACTGAGGACTACACCTACCTGTACACCTAATAATAATACACCGTGTACATACATATCACTGAGGACTACACCTACCTGTATACCTAATAATAATAATACACCGTGTACATATATATCACTGAGGACTACACCTACCTGTACACCTAATAATAATACTACACCGTGTACATACATATCACTGAGGAATACACCTACCTGTACACCTAATAATAATACACCGTGTACATACATATCACTGAGGACTACACCTACCTGTACACCTAATAATAATACACCGTGTACATACATATCACTGAGGACTACATCTACCTGTACACCTAATAATACTACACCGTGTACATACATATCACTGAGGACTACACCTACCTGTACACCTAATAATACACTGTGTACATACATATCACTGAGGACTACACCTACCTGTACACCTAATAATACACCGTGCTACATAGCACTGAGCACTACACCTACCTGTACACCTAATAATAATACACAGTGTACATACATATCACTGAGGACTACACCTACCTGACACCTACACCTAATACACCGTGTACATACATATCACTGAGGACTACACCTACCTGTACACCTAATAATAATACACCGTGTACATACATATCACTGAGGACTACACCTACCTGTACACCTAATAATAATACACCGTGTACATACATATCACTGAGGACTACACCTACCTGTACACCTAATAATAATACACCGTGTACATACATATCACTGAGGACTACACCTACCTGTACACCTAATAATAATACACCGTGTACATACATATCACTGAGCACTACACCTACCTGTACACCCCAAATAATAATACACCGTGTACATACATATCACTGAGGACTACACCTACCTGTACACCTAATAATAATACACCGTGTACATACATATCACTGAGGACTACACCTACCTGTACACCACCTAATAATAATACACCGTGTACATACATATCACTGAGGACTACACCTACCTGTACACCTAATAATAATGATACACCGTGTACATACATATCACTGAGGACTACACCACCTGTATACCTAATAATACACCGTGTACATACATATCACTGAGCACTACACCTACCTGTACACCATAATACACCGTGTACATACATATCACTGAGGACTACACCTACCTGTACACCTAATAATAATACACCGTGTACATACATATCACTGAGGACTACACCTACCTGTACACCTAATAATAATACACCGTGTACATACATATCACTGAGGACTACACCTACCTGTACACCTTAATAATACACCGTGTACATACATATCACTGAGGACTACACCTACCTGTACACCTACTAATAATACACCGTGTACATACATATCACTGAGGACTACACCTACCTGTACACCTAATAATAATACACCGTGTACATACATATCACTGAGCACTACACCTACCTGTACACCTCCTAATAATACACCGTGTACATACATATCACTGAGGACTACACCTACCTGTACACCTAATAATAATACACCGTGTACATACATATCACTGAGGACTACACCTACCTGTACACCAATAATAATACACCGTGTACATACATATCACTGAGGACTACACCTACCTGTACACCTAATAATAATACACCGTGTACATACATATCACTGAGGACTACACCTACCTGTACACCTAATAATACACCGTGTACATACATATCACTGAGGACTACACCTACCTGTACACAAACTAATAATAATACACCGTGTACATACATATCACTGAGGACTACACCTACCTGTACACCTAATAATAATACACCGTGTACATACATATCACTGAGGACCCCCCTACACCTACCATGTACCCCCTACCCCACCTAATAATAATACACCGTGTACATACATATCACTGAGGACTACACCTACCTGTACACCTAATAATAATACACCGTGTACATACATATCACTGAGGACTACACCTACCTGTACACCTAATAATAATACACCGTGTACATACATATCACTGAGGACTACACCTACCTGTACACCTAATAATAAACCCATACACCGTGTACATACATATCACTGAGGACTACACCTACCTGTACACCTAATAATAATACACCGTGTACATACATATCACTGAGGACTACACCTACCTGTACACCTAATAATAATACACCGTGTACATACATATCACTGAGGACTACACCTACCTGTACACCTAATAATAATACACCGTGTACATACATATCACTGAGGACTACACCTACCTGTACACCTAATAATACACCGTGTACATACATATCACTGAGGACTACACCTACCTGTACACCTAATAATAATACACCGTGTACATACATATCACTGAGGACTACACCTACCTGTACACCTAATAATAATACACCGTGTACATACATATCACTGAGGACTACACCTACCTGTACACCTAATAATAATACACCGTGTACATACATATCACTGAGGACTACACCTACCTGTACACCTAATAATAATACACCGTGTACATACATATCACCTGAGGACTACACCTACCTGTACACCTAATAATACACCGTGTACATACATATCACTGAGGACTACACCTACCTGTACACCTAATAATACACCGTGTACATACATATCACTGAGGACTACACCTACCTGTACACCTAATAATACACCGTGTACATACATATCACTGAGGACTACACCTACCTGTACACCTCCTAATAATACACCGTGTACATACATATCACTGAGACTACACCTACCTAATACACCGTGTACATACATATCACTGAGGACTACACCTACCTGTACACCTAATAATAATACACCGTGTACATACATATCACTGAGGACTACACCTACCTGTACACCTAATAATAATACACCGTGTACATACATATCACTGAGGACTACACCTACCTGTACACCTAATAATAATACACCGTGTACATACATATCACTGAGGACTACACCTACCTGTACACCTAATAATAATACACCGTGTACATACATATCACTGAGCACTACACCTACCTGTACACCTAATAATACACCGTGTACATACATATCACTGAGGACTACACCTACCTGTACACCTAATAATACACCGTGTACATACATATCACTGAGCACTACACCTACCTGTACACCTAATAATAATACACCGTGTACATACATATCACTGAGGACTACACCTACCTGTACACCCTAATAATAATACACCGTGTACATACATATCACTGAGGACTACACCTACCTGTACACCTAATAATACACCGTGTACATACATATCACTGAGGACTACACCTACCTGTACACCTAATAATAATACACCGTGTACATACATATCACTGAGGACTACACCTACCTGTACACCTAATAATAATACACCGTGTACATACATATCACTGAGGACTACACCTACCTGTACACCTAATAATACACCGTGTACATACATATCACTGAGGACTACACCTACCTGTACACCACCTAATAATAATACACCGTGTACATACATATCACTGAGGACTACACCTACCTGTACACCTAATAATAATACACCGTGTACATACATATCACTGAGGACTACACCTACCTGTACACCTAATAATACACCGTGTACATACATATCACTGAGGACTACACCTACCTGTACACCTAATAATAATACACCGTGTACATACATATCACTGAGGACTACACCTACCTGTACACCTAATAATACACCGTGTACATACATATCACTGAGGACTACACCTACCTGTACACCTAATAATAATACACCGTGTACATACATATCACTGAGGACTACACCTACCTGTACACCTAATAATAATACACCGTGTACATACATATCACTGAGGACTACACCTACCTGTACACCTAATAATAATACACCGTGTACATACATATCACTGAGGACTACACCTACCTGTACACCTAATAATAATACACCGTGTACATACATATCACTGAGGACTACACCTACCTGTACACCAATAATAATAATAATACACCGTGTACATACATATCACTGAGGACTACACCTACCTGTACACCTAATAATAATACACCGTGTACATACATATCACTGAGGACTACACCTACCTGTACACCTAATAATAATACACCGTGTACATACATATCACTGAGGACTACACCTACCTGTACACCTCCTAATAATACACCGTGTACATACATATCACTGAGGACTACACCTACCTGTACACCTAATACCACCGTGTACATACATATCACTGAGGACTACACCTACCTGTACACCTAATAATAATACACCGTGTACATACATATCACTGAGGACTACACCTACCTGTACACCTAATAATAATACACCGTGTACATACATATCACTGAGGACTACACCTACCTGTACACCTAATAATAATACACCGTGTACATACATATCACTGAGGACTACACCTACCTGTACACCTAATAATAATACACCGTGTACATACATATCACTGAGGACTACACCTACCTGTACACCTAATAATAATACACCGTGTACATACATATCACTGAGGACTACACCTACCTGTACACCTAATAATAATACACCGTGTACATACATATCACTGAGGACTACACCTACCTGTACACCTAATAATAATACACCGTGTACATACATATCACTGAGGACTACACCTACCTGTACACCTAATAATACACCGTGTACATACATATCACTGAGGACTACACCTACCTGTACACCTAATAATAATACACCGTGTACATACATATCACTGAGGACTACACCTACCTGTACACCTAATAATAATACACCGTGTACATACATATCACTGAGGACTACACCTACCTGTACACCTCCTAATAATACACCGTGTACATACATATCACTGAGGACTACACCTACCTGTACACCCTAATAATACACCGTGTACATACATATCACTGAGGACTACACCTACCTGTACACCTAATAATAATACACCGTGTACATACATATCACTGAGGACTACACCTACCTGTACACCTAATAATAATACACCGTGTACATACATATCACTGAGGACTACACCTACCTGTACACCTAATAATAATACACCGTGTACATACATATCACTGAGGACTACACCTACCTGTACACCTAATAATAATACACCGTGTACATACATATCACTGAGGACTACACCTACCTGTACACCTAATAATAATACACCGTGTACATACATATCACTGAGGACTACACCTACCTGTACACCTAATAATACACCGTGTACATACATATCACTGAGGACTACACCTACCTGTACACCTAATAATAATACACCGTGTACATACATATCACTGAGGACTACACCTACCTGTACACCTAATAATAATACACCGTGTACATACATATCACTGAGGACTACACCTACCTGTAACCAACTAATAATACACCGTGTACATACATATCACTGAGGACTACACCTACCTGTACACCTAATAATAATACACCGTGTACATACATATCACTGAGGACTACACCTACCTGTACACCTAATAATAATACACCGTGTACATACATATCACTGAGGACTACACCTACCTGTACACCTAATAATAATACACCGTGTACATACATATCACTGAGGACTACACCTACCTGTACACCTAATAATAATACACCGTGTACATACATATCACTGAGGACTACACCTACCTGTACACCTAATAATAATACACCGTGTACATACATATCACTGAGCACTACACCTACCTGTACACCTAATAATAATACACCGTGTACATACATATCACTGAGGACTACACCTACCTGTACACCTATAATAATAATACACCGTGTACATACATATCACTGAGGACTACACCTACCTGTACACCTAATAATAATACACCGTGTACATACATATCACTGAGGACTACACCTACCTGTACACCTAATAATAATACACCGTGTACATACATATCACTGAGGACTACACCTACCTGTACACCTAATAATAATACACCGTGTACATACATATCACTGAGGACTACACCTACCTGTACACCTAATAATAATACACCGTGTACATACATATCACTGAGGACTACACCTACCTGTACACCTAATAATAATACACCGTGTACATACATATCACTGAGGACTACACCTACCTGTACACCTAATAATAATACACCGTGTACATACATATCACTGAGGACTACACCTACCTGTACACCTAATACACAGTGCTACATACATATCACTGAGGACACACCTACCTGTACACCATAATAATAATACACCGTGTACATACATATCACTGAGGACTACACCTACCTGTACACCTAATAATAATACACCGTGTACATACATATCACTGAGGACTACACCTACCTGTACACCTAATAATAATACACCGTGTACATACATATCACTGAGGACTACACCTACCTGTACACCTAATAATAATAATACACCGTGTACATACATATCACTGAGGACTACACCTACCTGTACACCTAATAATAATACACCGTGTACATACATATCACTGAGGACTACACCTACCTGTACACCTAATAATAATAATACACCGTGTACATACATATCACTGAGGACTACACCTACCTGTACACCTAATAATAATACACCGTGTACATACATATCACTGAGGACTACACCTACCTGTACACCTATAATAATAATACACCGTGTACATACATATCACTGAGGACTACACCTACCTGTACACCTAATAATAATACACCGTGTACATACATATCACTGAGGACTACACCTACCTGTACACCTAATAATAATACACCGTGTACATACATATCACTGAGGACTACACCTACCTGTACACCTAATAATAATACACCGTGTACATACATATCACTGAGGACTACACCTACCTGTACACCTAATAATAATACACCGTGTACATACATATCACTGAGGACTACACCTACCTGTACACCTAATAATAATACACCGTGTACATACATATCACTGAGGACTACACCTACCTGTACACCTAATAATAATACACCGTGTACATACATATCACTGAGGACTACACCTACCTGTACACCTAATAATAATACACCGTGTACATACATATCACTGAGGACTACACCTACCTGTACACCCTAATAATACACCGTGTACATACATATCACTGAGGACTACACCTACCTGTACACCTAATAATAATACACCGTGTACATACATATCACTGAGGACTACACCTACCTGTACACCTAATAATAATACACCGTGTACATACATATCACTGAGACTACACCTACCTGTACACCTTAATAATACACCGTGTACATACATATCACTGAGGACTACACCTACCTGTACACCTAATAATAATACACCGTGTACATACATATCACTGAGGACTACACCTACCTGTACACCTAATAATAATACACCGTGTACATACATATCACTGAGGACTACACCTACCTGTACACCTAATAATAATACACCGTGTACATACATATCACTGAGGACTACACCTACCTGTACACCTAATAATAATACACCGTGTACATACATATCACTGAGGACTACACCTACCTGTACACCTAATAATAATACACCGTGTACATACATATCACTGAGGACTACACCTACCTGTACACCTAATAATAATACACCGTGTACATACATATCACTGAGGACTACACCTACCTGTACACCTAATAATAATACACCGTGTACATACATATCACTGAGGACTACACCTACCTGTACACCTAATAATAATACACCGTGTACATACATATCACTGAGGACTACACCTACCTGTACACCTAATAATAATACACCGTGTACATACATATCACTGAGGACTACACCTACCTGTACACCTAATAATAATACACCGTGTACATACATATCACTGAGGACTACACCTACCTGTACACCTAATAATAATACACCGTGTACATACATATCACTGAGGACTACACCTACCTGTACACCTAATAATAATACACCGTGTACATACATATCACTGAGGACTACACCTACCTGTACACCTACTAATAATACACCGTGTACATACATATCACTGAGGACTACACCTACCTGTACACCTAATAATAATACACCGTGTACATACATATCACTGAGGACTACACCTACCTGTACACCTAATAATAATACACCGTGTACATACATATCACTGAGGACTACACCTACCTGTACACCTAATAATAATACACCGTGTACATACATATCACTGAGGACTACACCTACCTGTACACCTAATAATAATACACCGTGTACATACATATCACTGAGGACTACACCTACCTGTACACCTAATAATAATACACCGTGTACATACATATCACTGAGGACTACACCTACCTGTACACCTAATAATAATACACCGTGTACATACATATCACTGAGGACTACACCTACCTGTACACCTAATAATAATACACCGTGTACATACATATCACTGAGGACTACACCTACCTGTACACCTAATAATAATACACCGTGTACATACATATCACTGAGGACTACACCTACCTGTACACCTAATAATAATACACCGTGTACATACATATCACTGAGGACTACACCTACCTGTACACCTAATAATAATACACCGTGTACATACATATCACTGAGGACTACACCTACCTGTACACCTAATAATAATACACCGTGTACATACATATCACTGAGGACTACACCTACCTGTACACCTAATAATAATACACCGTGTACATACATATCACTGAGGACTACACCTACCTGTACACCTAATAATAATACACCGTGTACATACATATCACTGAGGACTACACCTACCTGTACACCTAATAATAATAATACACCGTGTACATACATATCACTGAGGACTACACCTACCTGTACACCTAATAATAATACACCGTGTACATACATATCACTGAGGACTACACCTACCTGTACACCTAATAATAATAATACACCGTGTACATACATATCACTGAGGACTACACCTACCTGTACACCTAATAATAATACACCGTGTACATACATATCACTGAGGACTACACCTACCTGTACACCTAATAATAATACACCGTGTACATACATATCACTGAGGACTACACCTACCTGTACACCTAATAATAATACACCGTGTACATACATATCACTGAGGACTACACCTACCTGTACACCTAATAATAATACACCGTGTACATACATATCACTGAGGACTACACCTACCTGTACACCTAATAATACACCGTGTACATACATATCACTGAGGACTACACCTACCTGTACACCTAATAATAATACACCGTGTACATACATATCACTGAGGACTACACCTACCTGTACACCTAATAATAATACACCGTGTACATACATATCACTGAGGACTACACCTACCTGTACACCTAATAATAATACACCGTGTACATACATATCACTGAGGACTACACCTACCTGTACACCTAATAATAATACACCGTGTACATACATATCACTGAGGACTACACCTACCTGTACACCTAATAATAATACACCGTGTACATACATATCACTGAGGACTACACCTACCTGTACACCTAATAATAATACACCGTGTACATACATATCACTGAGGACTACACCTACCTGTACACCTAATAATAATACACCGTGTACATACATATCACTGAGGACTACACCTACCTGTACACCTAATAATAATACACCGTGTACATACATATCACTGAGGACTACACCTACCTGTACACCTAATAATAATACACCGTGTACATACATATCACTGAGGACTACACCTACCTGTACACCTAATAATAATACACCGTGTACATACATATCACTGAGGACTACACCTACCTGTACACCTAATAATAATACACCGTGTACATACATATCACTGAGGACTACACCTACCTGTACACCTAATAATAATACACCGTGTACATACATATCACTGAGGACTACACCTACCTGTACACCTATAATAATAATACACCGTGTACATACATATCACTGAGGACTACACCTACCTGTACACCTAATAATAATACACCGTGTACATACATATCACTGAGGACTACACCTACCTGTACACCTAATAATAATACACCGTGTACATACATATCACTGAGGACTACACCTACCTGTACACCTAATAATAATACACCGTGTACATACATATCACTGAGGACTACACCTACCTGTACACCTAATAATACACCGTGTACATACATATCACTGAGGACTACACCTACCTGTACACCTAATAATAATACACCGTGTACATACATATCACTGAGGACTACACCTACCTGTACACCTAATAATAATACACCGTGTACATACATATCACTGAGGACTACACCTACCTGTACACCTAATAATAATACACCGTGTACATACATATCACTGAGGACTACACCTACCTGTACACCTAATAATAATACACCGTGTACATACATATCACTGAGGACTACACCTACCTGTACACCTAATAATAATACACCGTGTACATACATATCACTGAGGACTACACCTACCTGTACACCTATAATAATAATACACCGTGTACATACATATCACTGAGGACTACACCTACCTGTACACCTAATAATAATCACCGTGTACATACATATCACTGAGGACTACACCTACCTGTACACCTAATAATAATACACCGTGTACATACATATCACTGAGGACTACACCTACCTGTACACCTAATAATAATACACCGTGTACATACATATCACTGAGGACTACACCTACCTGTACACCTAATAATAATACACCGTGTACATACATATCACTGAGGACTACACCTACCTGTACACCTAATAATAATACACCGTGTACATACATATCACTGAGGACTACACCTACCTGTACACCTAATAATAATACACCGTGTACATACATATCACTGAGGACTACACCTACCTGTACACCTACCAAATACACAATAATAATACACCGTGTACATACATATCACTGAGGACTACACCTACCTGTACACCTAATAATAATACACCGTGTACATACATATCACTGAGGACTACACCTACCTGTACACCTAATAATAATACACCGTGTACATACATATCACTGAGGACTACACCTACCTGTACACCTACTAATAATACACCGTGTACATACATATCACTGAGGACTACACCTACCTGTACACCTAATAATAATACACCGTGTACATACATATCACTGAGGACTACACCTACTGTACACCTAATATACACCGTGTACATACATATCACTGAGACTACACCTAATAATAATACACCGTGTACATACATATCACTGAGGACTACACCTACCTGTACACCTAATAATAATACACCGTGTACATACATATCACTGAGGACTACACCTACCTGTACACCTAATAATAATACACCGTGTACATACATATCACTGAGGACTACACCTACCTGTACCACCTACACCTAATAATAATACACCGTGTACATACATATCACTGAGGACTACACCTACCTGTACACCTAATAATAATACACCGTGTACATACATATCACTGAGGACTACACCTACCTGTACACCTAATAATAATACACCGTGTACATACATATCACTGAGGACTACACCTACCTGTACACCTAATAATAATAATACACTACTAATAATAATACACCGTGTACATACATATCACTGAGGACTACACCTACCTGTACACCTAATAATAATACACCGTGTACATACATATCACTGAGGACTACACCTACCTGTACACCTAATAATAATACACCGTGTACATACATATCACTGAGGACTACACCTACCTGTACACCTAATAATAATACACCGTGTACATACATATCACTGAGGACTACACCTACCTGTACACCTACAATAATAATACACCGTGTACATACATATCACTGAGGACTACACCTACCTGTACACCTAATAATAATACACCGTGTACATACATATCACTGAGGACTACACCTACCTGTACACCTAATAATAATACACCGTGTACATACATATCACTGAGGACTACACCTACCTGTACACCTAATAATAATACACCGTGTACATACATATCACTGAGGACTACACCTACCTGTACACCTAATAATAATACACCGTGTACATACATATCACTGAGGACTACACCTACCTGTACACCTAATAATAATACACCGTGTACATACATATCACTGAGGACTACACCTACCTGTACACCTAATAATAATACACCGTGTACATACATATCACTGAGGACTACACCTACCTGTACACCTAATAATAATACACCGTGTACATACATATCACTGAGGACTACACCTACCTGTACACCTAATAATAATACACCGTGTACATACATATCACTGAGGACTACACCTACCTGTACACCTAATAATAATACACCGTGTACATACATATCACTGAGGACTACACCTACCTGTACACCTAATAATAATACACCGTGTACATACATATCACTGAGGACTACACCTACCTGTACACCTAATAATAATACACCGTGTACATACATATCACTGAGGACTACACCTACCTGTACACCTAATAATAATACACCGTGTACATACATATCACTGAGGACTACACCTACCTGTACACCTAATAATAATACACCGTGTACATACATATCACTGAGGACTACACCTACCTGTACACCTAATAATAATACACCGTGTACATACATATCACTGAGGACTACACCTACCTGTACACCTAATAATAATACACCGTGTACATACATATCACTGAGGACTACACCTACCTGTACACCTAATAATACACCGTGTACATACATATCACTGAGGACTACACCTACCTGTACACCTAATAATACACCGTGTACATACATATCACTGAGGACTACACCTACCTGTACACCTAATAATAATACACCGTGTACATACATATCACTGAGGACTACACCTACCTGTACACCTAATAATAATACACCGTGTACATACATATCACTGAGGACTACACCTACCTGTACACCTAATAATAATACACCGTGTACATACATATCACTGAGGACTACACCTACCTGTACACCTAATAATAATACACCGTGTACATACATATCACTGAGACTACACCTACCTGTACACCTAATAATACACCGTGTACATACATATCACTGAGGACTACACCTACCTGTACACCTAATAATAATACACCGTGTACATACATATCACTGAGGACTACACCTACCTGTACACCTAATAATAATACACCGTGTACATACATATCACTGAGGACTACACCTACCTGTACACCTAATAATAATACACCGTGTACATACATATCACTGAGGACTACACCTACCTGTACACCTAATAATAATACACCGTGTACATACATATCACTGAGGACTACACCTACCTGTACACCTAATAATAATACACCGTGTACATACATATCACTGAGGACTACACCTACCTGTACACCTAATAATATACACCGTGTACATACATATCACACTACACCTACCTGTACACCTAATAATACACCGTGTACATACATATCACTGAGGACTACACCTACCTGTACACCTAATAATAATACACCGTGTACATACATATCACTGAGGACTACACCTACCTGTACACCTAATAATAATACACCGTGTACATACATATCACTGAGGACTACACCTACCTGTACACCTATAATAATACACCGTGTACATACATATCACTGAGGACTACACCTACCTGTACACCTAATAATAATACACCGTGTACATACATATCACTGAGGACTACACCTACCTGTACACCTAATAATAATACACCGTGTACATACATATCACTGAGGACTACACCTACCTGTACACCTAATACTAATAATACACCGTGTACATACATATCACTGAGGACTACACCTACCTGTACACCTAATAATAATACACCGTGTACATACATATCACTGAGGACTACACCTACCTGTACACCTAATAATAATACACCGTGTACATACATATCACTGAGGACTACACCTACCTGTACACCTAATAATACAACGTGTACATACATATCACTGAGGACTACACCTACCTGTACACCTAATAATAATACACCGTGTACATACATATCACTGAGGACTACACCTACCTGTACACCTAATAATAATACACCGTGTACATACATATCACTGAGGACTACACCTACCTGTACACCTAATAATAATACACCGTGTACATACATATCACTGAGGACTACACCTACCTGTACACCTAATAATAATACACCGTGTACATACATATCACTGAGGACTACACCTACCTGTACACCTAATAATAATACACCGTGTACATACATATCACTGAGGACTACACCTACCTGTACACCTAATAATAATACACCGTGTACATACATATCACTGAGGACTACACCTACCTGTACACCTAATAATAATACACCGTGTACATACATATCACTGAGGACTACACCTACCTGTACACCTAATAATAATACACCGTGTACATACATATCACTGAGGACTACACCTACCTGTACACCTAATAATAATACACCGTGTACATACATATCACTGAGGACTACACCTACCTGTACACCTAATAATAATACACCGTGTACATACATATCACTGAGCACTACACCTACCTGTACACCTAATAATAATACACCGTGTACATACATATCACTGAGGACTACACCTACCTGTACACCTAATAATAATACACCGTGTACATACATATCACTGAGGACTACACCTACCTGTACACCTAATAATAATACACCGTGTACATACATATCACTGAGGACTACACCTACCTGTACACCATAATAATAATACACCGTGTACATACATATCACTGAGGACTACACCTACCTGTACACCTAATAATAATACACCGTGTACATACATATCACTGAGGACTACACCTACCTGTACACCTAATAATAATACACCGTGTACATACATATCACTGAGGACTACACCTACCTGTACACAATAATAATAATACACCGTGTACATACATATCACTGAGGACTACACCTACCTGTACACCTAATAATAATACACCGTGTACATACATATCACTGAGGACTACACCTACCTGTACACCTACTAATAATACACCGTGTACATACATATCACTGAGGACTACACCTACCTGTACACCTTAATAATAATACACCGTGTACATACATATCACTGAGGACTACACCTACCTGTACACCTAATAATAATACACCGTGTACATACATATCACTGAGGACTACACCTACCTGTACACCTAATAATAATACACCGTGTACATACATATCACTGAGGACTACACCTACCTGTACACCTAATAATAATACACCGTGTACATACATATCACTGAGGACTACACCTACCTGTACACCTTAATAATAATACACCGTGTACATACATATCACTGAGGACTACACCTACCTGTACACCTAATAATAATACACCGTGTACATACATATCACTGAGGACTACACCTACCTGTACACCTAATAATAATACACCGTGTACATACATATCACTGAGGACTACACCTACCTGTACACCTAATAATAATACACCGTGTACATACATATCACTGAGGACTACACCTACCTGTACACCTAATAATAATACACCGTGTACATACATATCACTGAGGACTACACCTACCTGTACACCTAATAATAATACACCGTGTACATACATATCACTGAGGACTACACCTACCTGTACACCTAATAATAATACACCGTGTACATACATATCACTGAGGACTACACCTACCTGTACACCTAATAATACACCGTGTACATACATATCACTGAGGACTACACCTACCTGTACACCTATAATAATACACCGTGTACATACATATCACTGAGGACTACACCTACCTGTACACCTAATAATAATACACCGTGTACATACATATCACTGAGGACTACACCTACCTGTACACCTAATAATAATACACCGTGTACATACATATCACTGAGGACTACACCTACCTGTACACCTAATAATAATACACCGTGTACATACATATCACTGAGGACTACACCTACCTGTACACCTAATAATAATACACCGTGTACATACATATCACTGAGGACTACACCTACCTGTACACCTAATAATAATACACCGTGTACATACATATCACTGAGGACTACACCTACCTGTACACCTTAATAATAATACACCGTGTACATACATATCACTGAGGACTACACCTACCTGTACACCCTAATAATAATACACCGTGTACATACATATCACTGAGGACTACACCTACCTGTACACCTAATAATAATACACCGTGTACATACATATCACTGAGGACTACACCTACCTGTACACCTAATAATAATACACCGTGTACATACATATCACTGAGGACTACACCTACCTGTACACCTTAATAATAATACACCGTGTACATACATATCACTGAGGACTACACCTACCTGTACACCTAATAATAATACACCGTGTACATACATATCACTGAGGACTACACCTACCTGTACACCTAATAATAATACACCGTGTACATACATATCACTGAGGACTACACCTACCTGTACACCTAATAATAATACACCGTGTACATACATATCACTGAGGACTACACCTACCTGTACCCTCCTAATAATACACCGTGTACATACATATCACTGAGGACTACACCTACCTGTACACCTAATAATAATACACCGTGTACATACATATCACTGAGGACTACACCTACCTGTACACCTAATAATAATACACCGTGTACATACATATCACTGAGGTCAACTACACCTACCTGTACACCTATAATAATAATACACCGTGTACATACATATCACTGAGGACTACACCTACCTGTACACCTAATAATAATACACCGTGTACATACATATCACTGAGGACTACACCTACCTGTACACCTAATAATAATACACCGTGTACATACATATCACTGAGGACTACACCTACCTGTACACCTAATAATAATACACCGTGTACATACATATCACTGAGGACTACACCTACCTGTACACCTAATAATAATACACCGTGTACATACATATCACTGAGGACTACACCTACCTGTACACCATAATAATAATACACCGTGTACATACATATCACTGAGGACTACACCTACCTGTACACCTAATAATAATACACCGTGTACATACATATCACTGAGGACTACACCTACCTGTACACCTACTAATAATACACCGTGTACATACATATCACTGAGGACTACACCTACCTGTACACCTAATAATAATACACCGTGTACATACATATCACTGAGGACTACACCTACCTGTACACCTAATAATACACACCGTGTACATACATATCACTGAGGACTACACCTACCTGTACACCTAATAATAATACACCGTGTACATACATATCACTGAGGACTACACCTACCTGTACACCTAATAATAATACACCGTGTACATACATATCACTGAGGACTACACCTACCTGTACACCTAATAATAATACACCGTGTACATACATATCACTGAGGACTACACCTACCTGTACACCTAATAATAATAATACACCGTGTACATACATATCACTGAGGACTACACCTACCTGTACACCTAATAATAATACACCGTGTACATACATATCACTGAGGACTACACCTACCTGTACACCTAATAATAATACACCGTGTACATACATATCACTGAGGACTACACCTACCTGTACACCTAATAATAATACACCGTGTACATACATATCACTGAGGACTACACCTACCTGTACACCTAATAATAATACACCGTGTACATACATATCACTGAGGACTACACCTACCTGTACACCTAATAATAATACACCGTGTACATACATATCACTGAGGACTACACCTACCTGTACACCTAATAATAATACACCGTGTACATACATATCACTGAGGACTACACCTACCTGTACACCTAATAATAATACACCGTGTACATACATATCACTGAGGACTACACCTACCTGTACACCTAATAATAATACACCGTGTACATACATATCACTGAGGACTACACCTACCTGTACACCTAATAATAATACACCGTGTACATACATATCACTGAGGACTACACCTACCTGTACACCTAATAATAATACACCGTGTACATACATATCACTGAGGACTACACCTACCTGTACACCTAATAATAATACACCGTGTACATACATATCACTGAGGACTACACCTACCTGTACACCTAATAATAATACACCGTGTACATACATATCACTGAGGACTACACCTACCTGTACACCATAATAATAATACACCGTGTACATACATATCACTGAGGACTACACCTACCTGTACACCTAATAATAATACACCGTGTACATACATATCACTGAGGACTACACCTACCTGTACACCTAATAATAATACACCGTGTACATACATATCACTGAGGACTACACCTACCTGTACACCTAATAATAATACACCGTGTACATACATATCACTGAGGACTACACCTACCTGTACACCTAATAATAATACACCGTGTACATACATATCACTGAGGACTACACCTACCTGTACACCTAAAATAATACACCGTGTACATACATATCACTGAGGACTACACCTACCTGTACACCTAATAATAATACACCGTGTACATACATATCACTGAGGACTACACCTACCTGTACACCCTAATAATAATACACCGTGTACATACATATCACTGAGGACTACACCTACCTGTACACCTAATAATAATACACCGTGTACATACATATCACTGAGGACTACACCTACCTGTACACCTAATAATAATACACCGTGTACATACATATCACTGAGGACTACACCTACCTGTACACCTAATAATACACCGTGTACATACATATCACTGAGGACTACACCTACCTGTACACCTAATAATAATACACCGTGTACATACATATCACTGAGGACTACACCTACCTGTACACCCTACTAATAATACACCGTGTACATACATATCACTGAGGACTACACCTACCTGTACACCTAATAATAATACACCGTGTACATACATATCACTGAGGACTACACCTACCTGTACACCTAATAATAATACACCGTGTACATACATATCACTGAGGACTACACCTACCTGTACACCTACTAATAATACACCGTGTACATACATATCACTGAGGACTACACCTACCTGTACACCTAATAATAATACACCGTGTACATACATATCACTGAGGACTACACCTACCTGTACACCTAATAATAATACACCGTGTACATACATATCACTGAGGACTACACCTACCTGTACACCTAATAATAATACACCGTGTACATACATATCACTGAGGACTACACCTACCTGTACACCTAATAATAATACACCGTGTACATACATATCACTGAGGACTACACCTACCTGTACACCTACTAATAATACACCGTGTACATACATATCACTGAGGACTACACCCTACCTTACACCTAATAATACCGTGTACATACATATCACTGAGGACTACACCTACCTGTACACCTCCTAATAATACACCGTGTACATACATATCACTGAGGACTACACCTACCTGTACACCTAATAATAATACACCGTGTACATACATATCACTGAGGACTACACCTACCTGTACACCTAATAATAATACACCGTGTACATACATATCACTGAGGACTACACCTACCTGTACACCTAATAATAATACACCGTGTACATACATATCACTGAGGACTACACCTACCTGTACACCTAATAATAATACACCGTGTACATACATATCACTGAGGACTACACCTACCTGTACACCTAATAATAATACACCGTGTACATACATATCACTGAGGACTACACCTACCTGTACACCTAATAATAATACACCGTGTACATACATATCACTGAGGACTACACCTACCTGTACACCTAATAATAATACACCGTGTACATACATATCACTGAGGACTACACCTACCTGTACACCTACTAATAATACACCGTGTACATACATATCACTGAGGACTACACCTACCTGTACACCTAATAATAATACACCGTGTACATACATATCACTGAGGACTACACCTACCTGTACACCTAATAATAATACACCGTGTACATACATATCACTGAGGACTACACCTACCTGTACACCTAATAATAATACACCGTGTACATACATATCACTGAGGACTACACCTACCTGTACACCTAATAATAATACACCGTGTACATACATATCACTGAGGACTACACCTACCTGTACACCTAATAATAATACACCGTGTACATACATATCACTGAGGACTACACCTACCTGTACACCTAATAATAATACACCGTGTACATACATATCACTGAGGACTACACCTACCTGTACACCTACTAATAATACACCGTGTACATACATATCACTGAGGACTACACCTACCTGTACACCTAATAATAATACACCGTGTACATACATATCACTGAGGACTACACCTACCTGTACACCTTAATAATAATACACCGTGTACATACATATCACTGAGGACTACACCTACCTGTACACCTAATAATAATACACCGTGTACATACATATCACTGAGGACTACACCTACCTGTACACCTAATAATAATACACCGTGTACATACATATCACTGAGGACTACACCTACCTGTACACCTACTAATAATACACCGTGTACATACATATCACTGAGGACTACACCTACCTGTACACCTAATAATAATACACCGTGTACATACATATCACTGAGGACTACACCTACCTGTACACCTAATAATAATACACCGTGTACATACATATCACTGAGGACTACACCTACCTGTACACCTAATAATAATACACCGTGTACATACATATCACTGAGGACTACACCTACCTGTACACCTAATAATAATACACCGTGTACATACATATCACTGAGGACTACACCTACCTGTACACCTAATAATAATACACCGTGTACATACATATCACTGAGGACTACACCTACCTGTACACCTAATAATAATACACCGTGTACATACATATCACTGAGGACTACACCTACCTGTACACCTAATAATAATACACCGTGTACATACATATCACTGAGGACTACACCTACCTGTACACCTATAATAATACACCGTGTACATACATATCACTGAGGACTACACCTACCTGTACACCTAATAATACACCGTGTACATACATATCACTGAGGACTACACCTACCTGTACACCTAATAATACACCGTGTACATACATATCACTGAGGACTACACCTACCTGTACACCTAATAATAATACACCGTGTACATACATATCACTGAGGACTACACCTACCTGTACACCTAATAATAATACACCGTGTACATACATATCACTGAGGACTACACCTACCTGTACACCTAATAATAATACACCGTGTACATACATATCACTGAGGACTACACCTACCTGTACACCTAATAATACACCTGAATACATATAAACCCCCCACCATAATACACCGTGTACATACATATCACTGAGGACTACACCTACCTGTACACCTAATAATAATACACCGTGTACATACATATCACTGAGGACTACACCTACCTGTACACCTAATAATAATACACCGTGTACATACATATCACTGAGGACTACACCTACCTGTACACCTAATAATAATACACCGTGTACATACATATCACTGAGGACTACACCTACCTGTACACCTAATAATAATACACCGTGTACATACATATCACTGAGGACTACACCTACCTGTACACCATAATAATAATACACCGTGTACATACATATCACTGAGGACTACACCTACCTGTACACCTAATAATAATACACCGTGTACATACATATCACTGAGGACTACACCTACCTGTACACCTAATAATAATACACCGTGTACATACATATCACTGAGGACTACACCTACCTGTACACCTAATAATAATACACCGTGTACATACATATCACTGAGGACTACACCTACCTGTACACCTAATAATAATACACCGTGTACATACATATCACTGAGGACTACACCTACCTGTACACCTAATAATAATAATACACCGTGTACATACATATCACTGAGGACTACACCTACCTGTACACCTAATAATAATACACCGTGTACATACATATCACTGAGGACTACACCTACCTGTACACCTAATAATAATACACCGTGTACATACATATCACTGAGGACTACACCTACCTGTACACCTAATAATAATACACCGTGTACATACATATCACTGAGGACTACACCTACCTGTACACCTAATAATAATACACCGTGTACATACATATCACTGAGGACTACACCTACCTGTACACCTATAATAATAATACACCGTGTACATACATATCACTGAGGACTACACCTACCTGTACACCTAATAATAATACACCGTGTACATACATATCACTGAGGACTACACCTACCTGTACACCTTAATAATAATACACCGTGTACATACATATCACTGAGGACTACACCTACCTGTACACCTAATAATAATACACCGTGTACATACATATCACTGAGGACTACACCTACCTGTACACCTAATAATAATACACCGTGTACATACATATCACTGAGGACTACACCTACCTGTACACCTAATAATAATACACCGTGTACATACATATCACTGAGGACTACACCTACCTGTACACCTAATAATAATACACCGTGTACATACATATCACTGAGGACTACACCTACCTGTACACCTAATAATAATACACCGTGTACATACATATCACTGAGGACTACACCTACCTGTACACCTACTTACACCTAATAATACACCGTGTACATACATATCACTGAGGACTACACCTACCTGTACACCTAATAATAATACACCGTGTACATACATATCACTGAGGACTACACCTACCATATACACCTGTACATACATATCACTAGACTACACCTACCTCTAATAATAATACACCGTGTACATACATATCACTGAGGACTACACCTACCTGTACACCTAATAATAATACACCGTGTACATACATATCACTGAGGACTACACCTACCTGTACACCTAATAATAATACACCGTGTACATACATATCACTGAGGACTACACCTACCTGTACACCTAATAATAATACACCGTGTACATACATATCACTGAGGACTACACCTACCTGTACACCTAATAATAATACACCGTGTACATACATATCACTGAGGACTACACCTACCTGTACACCTAATAATAATACACCGTGTACATACATATCACTGAGGACTACACCTACCTGTACACCTAATAATAATACACCGTGTACATACATATCACTGAGGACTACACCTACCTGTACACCTAATAATAATACACCGTGTACATACATATCACTGAGGACTACACCTACCTGTACACCTAATAATAATACACCGTGTACATACATATCACTGAGGACTACACCTACCTGTACACCTAATAATAATACACCGTGTACATACATATCACTGAGGACTACACCTACCTGTACACCAATAATAATACACCGTGTACATACATATCACTGAGGACTACACCTACCTGTACACCTAATAATAATACACCGTGTACATACATATCACTGAGGACTACACCTACCTGTACACCTAATAATAATACACCGTGTACATACATATCACTGAGGACTACACCTACCTGTACACCTAATAATAATACACCGTGTACATACATATCACTGAGGACTACACCTACCTGTACACCTAATAATAATACACCGTGTACATACATATCACTGAGGACTACACCTACCTGTACACCTAATAATAATACACCGTGTACATACATATCACTGAGGACTACACCTACCTGTACACCTAATAATACACCGTGTACATACATATCACTGAGGACTACACCTACCTGTACACCTAATAATAATACACCGTGTACATACATATCACTGAGGACTACACCTACCTGTACACCTAATAATAATACACCGTGTACATACATATCACTGAGGACTACACCTACCTGTACACCTAATAATAATACACCGTGTACATACATATCACTGAGGACTACACCTACCTGTACACCATAATAATAATACACCGTGTACATACATATCACTGAGGACTACACCTACCTGTACACCTAATAATAATACACCGTGTACATACATATCACTGAGGACTACACCTACCTGTACACCTACTAATAATACACCGTGTACATACATATCACTGAGGACTACACCTACCTGTACACCTAATAATAATACACCGTGTACATACATATCACTGAGGACTACACCTACCTGTACACCTAATAATAATACACCGTGTACATACATATCACTGAGGACTACACCTACCTGTACACCTAATAATAATACACCGTGTACATACATATCACTGAGGACTACACCTACCTGTACACCTAATAATAATACACCGTGTACATACATATCACTGAGGACTACACCTACCTGTACACCAATAATAATACACCGTGTACATACATATCACTGAGGACTACACCTACCTGTACACCTAATAATAATACACCGTGTACATACATATCACTGAGGACTACACCTACCTGTACACCTAATAATAATACACCGTGTACATACATATCACTGAGGACTACACCTACCTGTACACCTATAATAATAATACACCGTGTACATACATATCACTGAGGACTACACCTACCTGTACACCTAATAATAATACACCGTGTACATACATATCACTGAGGACTACACCTACCTGTACACCTAATAATAATACACCGTGTACATACATATCACTGAGGACTACACCTACCTGTACACCTAATAATAATACACCGTGTACATACATATCACTGAGGACTACACCTACCTGTACACCTAATAATAATACACCGTGTACATACATATCACTGAGGACTACACCTACCTGTACACCTAATAATAATACACCGTGTACATACATATCACTGAGGACTACACCTACCTGTACACCTAATAATAATACACCGTGTACATACATATCACTGAGGACTACACCTACCTGTACACCTAATAATAATACACCGTGTACATACATATCACTGAGGACTACACCTACCTGTACACCTAATAATAATACACCGTGTACATACATATCACTGAGGACTACACCTACCTGTACACCTAATAATACACCGTGTACATACATATCACTGAGGACTACACCTACCTGTACACCTAATAATAATACACCGTGTACATACATATCACTGAGGACTACACCTACCTGTACACCTAATAATAATACACCGTGTACATACATATCACTGAGGACTACACCTACCTGTACACCTAATAATAATACACCGTGTACATACATATCACTGAGGACTACACCTACCTGTACACCTAATAATAATACACCGTGTACATACATATCACTGAGGACTACACCTACCTGTACACCTAATAATAATACACCGTGTACATACATATCACTGAGGACTACACCTACCTGTACAACCTCAATAATAATACACCGTGTACATACATATCACTGAGGACTACACCTACCTGTACACCTAATAATAATACACCGTGTACATACATATCACTGAGGACTACACCTACCTGTACACCTAATAATAATACACCGTGTACATACATATCACTGAGGACTACACCTACCTGTACACCTAATAATAATACACCGTGTACATACATATCACTGAGGACTACACCTACCTGTACACCTAATAATAATACACCGTGTACATACATATCACTGAGGACTACACCTACCTGTACACCTAATAATAATACACCGTGTACATACATATCACTGAGGACTACACCTACCTGTACACCTAATAATAATACACCGTGTACATACATATCACTGAGGACTACACCTACCTGTACACCTAATAATAATACACCGTGTACATACATATCACTGAGGACTACACCTACCTGTACACCTAATAATAATACACCGTGTACATACATATCACTGAGGACTACACCTACCTGTACACCTCCTAATAATACACCGTGTACATACATATCACTGAGGACTACACCTACCTGTACACCTAATAATAATACACCGTGTACATACATATCACTGAGGACTACACCTACCTGTACACCTAATAATAATACACCGTGTACATACATATCACTGAGGACTACACCTACCTGTACACCTAATAATAATACACCGTGTACATACATATCACTGAGGACTACACCTACCTGTACACCTAATAATAATACACCGTGTACATACATATCACTGAGGACTACACCTACCTGTACACCTAATAATAATACACCGTGTACATACATATCACTGAGGACTACACCTACCTGTACACCTAATAATAATACACCGTGTACATACATATCACTGAGGACTACACCTACCTGTACACCTAATAATAATACACCGTGTACATACATATCACTGAGGACTACACCTACCTGTACACCTAATAATAATACACCGTGTACATACATATCACTGAGGACTACACCTACCTGTACACCTAATAATAATACACCGTGTACATACATATCACTGAGGACTACACCTACCTGTACACCTATAATAATAATACACCGTGTACATACATATCACTGAGGACTACACCTACCTGTACACCTAATAATAATACACCGTGTACATACATATCACTGAGGACTACACCTACCTGTACACCTAATAATAATACACCGTGTACATACATATCACTGAGGACTACACCTACCTGTACACCTATAATAATAATACACCGTGTACATACATATCACTGAGGACTACACCTACCTGTACACCTAATAATAATACACCGTGTACATACATATCACTGAGGACTACACCTACCTGTACACCTAATAATAATACACCGTGTACATACATATCACTGAGGACTACACCTACCTGTACACCTAATAATAATACACCGTGTACATACATATCACTGAGGACTACACCTACCTGTACACCTAATAATAATACACCGTGTACATACATATCACTGAGGACTACACCTACCTGTACACCTAATAATAATACACCGTGTACATACATATCACTGAGGACTACACCTACCTGTACACCTAATAATAATACACCGTGTACATACATATCACTGAGGACTACACCTACCTGTACACCCTAATAATACACCGTGTACATACATATCACTGAGGACTACACCTACCTGTACACCTAATAATAATACACCGTGTACATACATATCACTGAGGACTACACCTACCTGTACACCTAATAATAATACACCGTGTACATACATATCACTGAGGACTACACCTACCTGTACACCTAATAATAATACACCGTGTACATACATATCACTGAGGACTACACCTACCTGTACACCTAATAATAATACACCGTGTACATACATATCACTGAGGACTACACCTACCTGTACACCTAATAATAATACACCGTGTACATACATATCACTGAGGACTACACCTACCTGTACACCTAATAATAATACACCGTGTACATACATATCACTGAGGACTACACCTACCTGTACACCTAATAATAATACACCGTGTACATACATATCACTGAGGACTACACCTACCTGTACACCTAATAATAATACACCGTGTACATACATATCACTGAGGACTACACCTACCTGTACACCTAATAATAATACACCGTGTACATACATATCACTGAGGACTACACCTACCTGTACACCTAATAATAATACACCGTGTACATACATATCACTGAGGACTACACCTACCTGTACACCTAATAATAATACACCGTGTACATACATATCACTGAGGACTACACCTACCTGTACACCTAATAATAATAATACACCGTGTACATACATATCACTGAGGACTACACCTACCTGTACACCTAATAATAATACACCGTGTACATACATATCACTGAGGACTACACCTACCTGTACACCTAATAATAATACACCGTGTACATACATATCACTGAGGACTACACCTACCTGTACACCTAATAATAATACACCGTGTACATACATATCACTGAGGACTACACCTACCTGTACACCTAATAATACACCGTGTACATACATATCACTGAGGACTACACCTACCTGTACACCACTAATAATACACCGTGTACATACATATCACTGAGGACTACACCTACCTGTACACCTAATAATACACCGTGTACATACATATCACTGAGGACTACACCTACCTGTACACCTAATAATAATACACCGTGTACATACATATCACTGAGGACTACACCTACCTGTACACCTAATAATAATACACCGTGTACATACATATCACTGAGGACTACACCTACCTGTACACCTAATAATAATACACCGTGTACATACATATCACTGAGGACTACACCTACCTGTACACCTAATAATAATACACCGTGTACATACATATCACTGAGGACTACACCTACCTGTACACCTAATAATAATACACCGTGTACATACATATCACTGAGGACTACACCTACCTGTACACCATAATAATAATACACCGTGTACATACATATCACTGAGGACTACACCTACCTGTACACCTCCTAATAATACACCGTGTACATACATATCACTGAGGACTACACCTACCTGTACACCAATAATAATAATACACCGTGTACATACATATCACTGAGGACTACACCTACCTGTACACCTAATAATACACCGTGTACATACATATCACTGAGGACTACACCTACCTGTACACCTAATAATAATACACCGTGTACATACATATCACTGAGGACTACACCTACCTGTACACCTAATAATAATACACCGTGTACATACATATCACTGAGGACTACACCTACCTGTACACCTAATAATAATACACCGTGTACATACATATCACTGAGGACTACACCTACCTGTACACCTAATAATAATACACCGTGTACATACATATCACTGAGGACTACACCTACCTGTACACCTAATAATAATACACCGTGTACATACATATCACTGAGGACTACACCTACCTGTACACCTAATAATAATACACCGTGTACATACATATCACTGAGGACTACACCTACCTGTACACCTACTAATAATACACCGTGTACATACATATCACTGAGGACTACACCTACCTGTACACCTAATAATAATACACCGTGTACATACATATCACTGAGGACTACACCTACCTGTACACCTAATAATAATACACCGTGTACATACATATCACTGAGGACTACACCTACCTGTACACCTAATAATAATACACCGTGTACATACATATCACTGAGGACTACACCTACCTGTACACCTAATAATAATACACCGTGTACATACATATCACTGAGGACTACACCTACCTGTACACCTAATAATAATACACCGTGTACATACATATCACTGAGGACTACACCTACCTGTACACCCTAATAATACACCGTGTACATACATATCACTGAGGACTACACCTACCTGTACACCTAATAATAATACACCGTGTACATACATATCACTGAGGACTACACCTACCTGTACACCTATAATAATAATACACCGTGTACATACATATCACTGAGGACTACACCTACCTGTACACCTAATAATAATACACCGTGTACATACATATCACTGAGGACTACACCTACCTGTACACCTAATAATAATACACCGTGTACATACATATCACTGAGGACTACACCTACCTGTACACCTAATAATAATACACCGTGTACATACATATCACTGAGGACTACACCTACCTGTACACCTAATAATAATACACCGTGTACATACATATCACTGAGGACTACACCTACCTGTACACCTAATAATAATACACCGTGTACATACATATCACTGAGGAAACCTACACTACACCTACCTGTACACCTAATAATAATACACCGTGTACATACATATCACTGAGGACTACACCTACCTGTACACCTAATAATAACACCGTGTACATACATATCACTGAGGACTACACCTACCTGTACACTAATAATAATACACCGTGTACATACATATCACTGAGGACTACACCTACCTGTACACCTAATAACTAATACACCGTGTACATACATATCACTGAGGACTACACCTACCTGTACACCTAATAATAATACACCGTGTACATACATATCACTGAGGACTACACCTACCTGTACACCTAATAATAATACACCGTGTACATACATATCACTGAGGACTACACCTACCTGTACACCTAATAATAATACACCGTGTACATACATATCACTGAGGACTACACCTACCTGTACACCTAATAATAATACACCGTGTACATACATATCACTGAGGACTACACCTACCTGTACACCTAATAATAATACACCGTGTACATACATATCACTGAGGACTACACCTACCTGTACACCTAATAATAATACACCGTGTACATACATATCACTGAGGACTACACCTACCTGTACACCTAATAATAATACACCGTGTACATACATATCACTGAGGACTACACCTACCTGTACACCTAATAATAATACACCGTGTACATACATATCACTGAGGACTACACCTACCTGTACACCTAATAATAATACACCGTGTACATACATATCACTGAGGACTACACCTACCTGTACACCTAATAATAATACACCGTGTACATACATATCACTGAGGACTACACCTACCTGTACACCTAATAATAATACACCGTGTACATACATATCACTGAGGACTACACCTACCTGTACACCTATAATAATAATACACCGTGTACATACATATCACTGAGGACTACACCTACCTGTACACCTAATAATAATACACCGTGTACATACATATCACTGAGGACTACACCTACCTGTACACCTAATAATAATACACCGTGTACATACATATCACTGAGGACTACACCTACCTGTACACCTAATAATAATACACCGTGTACATACATATCACTGAGGACTACACCTACCTGTACACCTAATAATAATACACCGTGTACATACATATCACTGAGGACTACACCTACCTGTACACCTAATAATAATACACCGTGTACATACATATCACTGAGGACTACACCTACCTGTACACCTAATAATAATACACCGTGTACATACATATCACTGAGGACTACACCTACCTGTACACCTACTAATAATACACCGTGTACATACATATCACTGAGGACTACACCTACCTGTACACCTAATAATAATACACCGTGTACATACATATCACTGAGGACTACACCTACCTGTACACCTAATAATAATACACCGTGTACATACATATCACTGAGGACTACACCTACCTGTACACCTAATAATAATACACCGTGTACATACATATCACTGAGGACTACACCTACCTGTACACCTAATAATAATACACCGTGTACATACATATCACTGAGGACTACACCTACCTGTACACCTAATAATAATACACCGTGTACATACATATCACTGAGGACTACACCTACCTGTACACCTAATAATAATACACCGTGTACATACATATCACTGAGGACTACACCTACCTGTACACCTACTAATAATACACCGTGTACATACATATCACTGAGGACTACACCTACCTGTACACCTAATAATAATACACCGTGTACATACATATCACTGAGGACTACACCTACCTGTACACCTAATAATAATACACCGTGTACATACATATCACTGAGGACTACACCTACCTGTACACCTAATAATAATACACCGTGTACATACATATCACTGAGGACTACACCTACCTGTACACCTAATAATAATACACCGTGTACATACATATCACTGAGGACTACACCTACCTGTACACCTAATACTAATACACCGTGTACATACATATCACTGAGGACTACACCTACCTGTACACTAATAATACACCGTGTACATACATATCACTGAGGACTACACCTACCTGTACACCTAATAATACACCGTGTACATACATATCACTGAGGACTACACCTACCTGTACACCTAATAATAATACACCGTGTACATACATATCACTGAGGACTACACCTACCTGTACACCTAATAATAATACACCGTGTACATACATATCACTGAGGACTACACCTACCTGTACACCTAATAATAATACACCGTGTACATACATATCACTGAGGACTACACCTACCTGTACACCTAATAATAATACACCGTGTACATACATATCACTGAGGACTACACCTACCTGTACACCTAATAATAATACACCGTGTACATACATATCACTGAGGACTACACCTACCTGTACACCTAATAATAATACACCGTGTACATACATATCACTGAGGACTACACCTACCTGTACACCTAATAATAATACACCGTGTACATACATATCACTGAGGACTACACCTACCTGTACACCTAATAATAATACACCGTGTACATACATATCACTGAGGACTACACCTACCTGTACACCTAATAATAATACACCGTGTACATACATATCACTGAGGACTACACCTACCTGTACACCTAATAATAATACACCGTGTACATACATATCACTGAGGACTACACCTACCTGTACACCTAATAATAATACACCGTGTACATACATATCACTGAGGACTACACCTACCTGTACACCTAATAATAATACACCGTGTACATACATATCACTGAGGACTACACCTACCTGTACACCTAATAATAATACACCGTGTACATACATATCACTGAGGACTACACCTACCTGTACACCTAATAATAATACACCGTGTACATACATATCACTGAGGACTACACCTACCTGTACACCTAATAATAATACACCGTGTACATACATATCACTGAGGACTACACCTACCTGTACACCTAATAATAATACACCGTGTACATACATATCACTGAGGACTACACCTACCTGTACACCTAATAATAATACACCGTGTACATACATATCACTGAGGACTACACCTACCTGTACACCTAATAATAATACACCGTGTACATACATATCACTGAGGACTACACCTACCTGTACACCTTACTAATAATACACCGTGTACATACATATCACTGAGGACTACACCTACCTGTACACCTAATAATAATACACCGTGTACATACATATCACTGAGGACTACACCTACCTGTACACCTAATAATAATACACCGTGTACATACATATCACTGAGGACTACACCTACCTGTACACCTAATAATAATACACCGTGTACATACATATCACTGAGGACTACACCTACCTGTACACCTACTAATAATACACCGTGTACATACATATCACTGAGGACTACACCTACCTGTACACCTAATAATAATACACCGTGTACATACATATCACTGAGGACTACACCTACCTGTACACCTAATAATAATACACCGTGTACATACATATCACTGAGGACTACACCTACCTGTACACCTAATAATAATACACCGTGTACATACATATCACTGAGGACTACACCTACCTGTACACCCACATAATAATACACCGTGTACATACATATCACTGAGGACTACACCTACCTGTACACCTAATAATAATACACCGTGTACATACATATCACTGAGGACTACACCTACCTGTACACCTAATAATAATACACCGTGTACATACATATCACTGAGGACTACACCTACCTGTACACCTAATAATAATACACCGTGTACATACATATCACTGAGGACTACACCTACCTGTACACCTAATAATAATACACCGTGTACATACATATCACTGAGGACTACACCTACCTGTACACCTAATAATAATACACCGTGTACATACATATCACTGAGGACTACACCTACCTGAACACAGATACACCTAATAATAATACACCGTGTACATACATATCACTGAGGACTACACCTACCTGTACACCTAATAATAATACACCGTGTACATACATATCACTGAGGACTACACCTACCTGTACACCTAATAATAATACACCGTGTACATACATATCACTGAGGACTACACCTACCTGTACACCTAATAATAATACACCGTGTACATACATATCACTGAGGACTACACCTACCTGTACACCTAATAATAATACACCGTGTACATACATATCACTGAGGACTACAACCACCACTACCTGTACACCTAATAATAATACACCGTGTACATACATATCACTGAGGACTACACCTACCTGTACACCTAATAATAATACACCGTGTACATACATATCACTGAGGACTACACCTACCTGTACACCTAATAATAATACACCGTGTACATACATATCACTGAGGACTACACCTACCTGTACACCTAATAATAATACACCGTGTACATACATATCACTGAGGACTACACCTACCTGTACACCTAATAATAATACACCGTGTACATACATATCACTGAGGACTACACCTACCTGTACACCTAATAATAATACACCGTGTACATACATATCACTGAGGACTACACCTACCTGAATACACCTAATAATAATACACCGTGTACATACATATCACTGAGGACTACACCTACCTGTACACCTAATAATAATACACCGTGTACATACATATCACTGAGGACTACACCTACCTGTACACCTAATAATAATACACCGTGTACATACATATCACTGAGGACTACACCTACCTGTACACCTAATAATAATACACCGTGTACATACATATCACTGAGGACTACACCTACCTGTACACCTAATAATAATACACCGTGTACATACATATCACTGAGGACTACACCTACCTGTACACCTAATAATACACCGTGTACATACATATCACTGAGGACTACACCTACCTGTACACCTAATAATAATACACCGTGTACATACATATCACTGAGGACTACACCTACCTGTACACCTAATAATAATACACCGTGTACATACATATCACTGAGGACTACACCTACCTGTACACCTAATAATAATACACCGTGTACATACATATCACTGAGGACTACACCTACCTGTACACCTAATAATAATACACCGTGTACATACATATCACTGAGGACTACACCTACCTGTACACCTAATAATAATACACCGTGTACATACATATCACTGAGGACTACACCTACCTGTACACCTAATAATAATACACCGTGTACATACATATCACTGAGGACTACACCTACCTGTACACCTAATAATAATACACCGTGTACATACATATCACTGAGGACTACACCTACCTGTACACCTAATAATACACCGTGTACATACATATCACTGAGGACTACACCTACCTGTACACTAATAATACACCGTGTACATACATATCACTGAGGACTACACCTACCTGTACACCTAATAATAATACACCGTGTACATACATATCACTGAGGACTACACCTACCTGTACACCTAATAATAATACACCGTGTACATACATATCACTGAGGACTACACCTACCTACAACCTACACAACTACTACACCTAATAATAATACACCGTGTACATACATATCACTGAGGACTACACCTACCTGTACACCTAATAATAATACACCGTGTACATACATATCACTGAGGACTACACCTACCTGTACACCTAATAATAATACACCGTGTACATACATATCACTGAGGACTACACCTACCTGTACACCTAATAATAATACACCGTGTACATACATATCACTGAGGACTACACCTACCTGTACACCAATAATAATACACCGTGTACATACATATCACTGAGGACTACACCTACCTGTACACCTAATAATAATACACCGTGTACATACATATCACTGAGGACTACACCTACCTGTACACCTAACCATAATAATACACCGTGTACATACATATCACTGAGGACTACACCTACCTGTACACCTAATAATAATACACCGTGTACATACATATCACTGAGGACTACACCTACCTGTACACCTAATAATAATACACCGTGTACATACATATCACTGAGGACTACACCTACCTGTACACCTAATAATAATACACCGTGTACATACATATCACTGAGGACTACACCTACCTGTACACCTAATAATAATACACCGTGTACATACATATCACTGAGGACTACACCTACCTGTACACCTAATAATACACCGTGTACATACATATCACTGAGGACTACACCTACTACATACTAATAATACACCGTGTACATACATATCACTGAGGACTACACCTACCTGTACACCTAATAATAATACACCGTGTACATACATATCACTGAGGACTACACCTACCTGTACACCTAATAATAATACACCGTGTACATACATATCACTGAGGACTACACCTACCTGTACACCTAATAATAATACACCGTGTACATACATATCACTGAGGACTACACCTACCTGTACACCTAATAATAATACACCGTGTACATACATATCACTGAGGACTACACCTACCTGTACACCTAATAATAATACACCGTGTACATACATATCACTGAGGACTACACCTACCTGTACACCTAATAATAATACACTACATACATATCACTGAGGACTACACCTACCTGTACACCTAATAATAATACACCGTGTACATACATATCACTGAGGACTACACCTACCTGTACACCTAATAATAATACACCGTGTACATACATATCACTGAGGACTACACCTACCTGTACACCTTAATAATACACCGTGTACATACATATCACTGAGGACTACACCTACCTGTACCCACATACATATCACTGAGGACTACACCTACCTGTACACCCTAATAATAATACACCGTGTACATACATATCACTGAGCAACCTACACCTACCTGTACAACAATCACTAATAATACACAATACACCGTGTACATACATATCACTGAGGACTACACCTACCTGTACACCTAATAATAATACACCGTGTACATACATATCACTGAGGACTACACCTACCTGTACACCTAATAATAATACACCGTGTACATACATATCACTGAGGACTACACCTACCTGTACACCTAATAATAATACACCGTGTACATACATATCACTGAGGACTACACCTACCTGTACACCTAATAATAATACACCGTGTACATACATATCACTGAGGACTACACCTACCTGTACACCTAATAATAATACACCGTGTACATACATATCACTGAGGACTACACCTACCTAATACACCTTACATACTACAATACACCTAATAATAATACACCGTGTACATACATATCACTGAGGACTACACCTACCTGTACACCTAATAATAATACACCGTGTACATACATATCACTGAGGACTACACCTACCTGTACACCTAATAATAATACACCGTGTACATACATATCACTGAGGACTACACCTACCTGTACACCTAATAATACACCGTGTACATACATATCACTGAGGACTACACCTACCTGTACACCTAATAATACACCGTGTACATACATATCACTGAGGACTACACCTACCTGTACACCTAATAATAATACACCGTGTACATACATATCACTGAGGACTACACCTACCTGTACACCTAATAATAATACACCGTGTACATACATATCACTGAGGACTACACCTACCTGTACACCTAATAATAATACACCGTGTACATACATATCACTGAGGACTACACCTACCTGTACACCTAATAATAATACACCGTGTACATACATATCACTGAGGACTACACCTACCTGTACACCTAATAATAATACACCGTGTACATACATATCACTGAGGACTACACCTACCTGTACACCTAATAATAATACACCGTGTACATACATATCACTGAGGACTACACCTACCTGTACACCTAATAATAATACACCGTGTACATACATATCACTGAGGACTACACCTACCTGTACACCTAATAATAATACACCGTGTACATACATATCACTGAGGACTACACCTACCTGTACACCTAATAATAATAATACACCGTGTACATACATATCACTGAGGACTACACCTACCTGTACACCTAATAATACACCGTGTACATACATACACTAACTACACCTACCTGTACCATAATAATACACCGTGTACATACATATCACTGAGGACTACACCTACCTGTACACCTAATAATAATACACCGTGTACATACATATCACTGAGGACTACACCTACCTGTACACCTAATAATAATACACCGTGTACATACATATCACTGAGGACTACACCTACCTGTACACCTAATAATAATACACCGTGTACATACATATCACTGAGGACTACACCTACCTGTACACCTAATAATAATACACCGTGTACATACATATCACTGAGGACTACACCTACCTGTACACCTAATAATAATACACCGTGTACATACATATCACTGAGGACTACACCTACCTGTACACCTAATAATAATACACCGTGTACATACATATCACTGAGGACTACACCTACCTGTACACCTACTAATAATACACCGTGTACATACATATCACTGAGGACTACACCTACCTGTACACCTAATAATAATACACCGTGTACATACATATCACTGAGGACTACACCTACCTGTACACCTAATAATAATACACCGTGTACATACATATCACTGAGGACTACACCTACCTGTACACCTAATAATAATACACCGTGTACATACATATCACTGAGGACTACACCTACCTGTACCCACCTACTAATAATACACCGTGTACATACATATCACTGAGGACTACACCTACCTGTACACCTAATAATAATACACCGTGTACATACATATCACTGAGGACTACACCTACCTGTACACCTAATAATAATACACCGTGTACATACATATCACTGAGGACTACACCTACCTGTACACCTTAATAATAATACACCGTGTACATACATATCACTGAGGACTACACCTACCTGTACACCTAATAATACACCGTGTACATACATATCACTGAGGACTACACCTACCTGTACACCCTAATAATACACCGTGTACATACATATCACTGAGGACTACACCTACCTGTACACCTAATAATAATACACCGTGTACATACATATCACTGAGGACTACACCTACCTGTACACCTAATAATAATACACCGTGTACATACATATCACTGAGGACTACACCTACCTGTACACCTAATAATAATACACCGTGTACATACATATCACTGAGACTACACCTACCTGTACACCTAATAATAATACACCGTGTACATACATATCACTGAGGACTACACCTACCTGTACACCTAATAATAATACCGTGTACATACATATCACTGAGGACTACACCTAATAATAATACACCGTGTACATACATATCACTGAGGACTACACCTACCTGTACACCTAATAATAATACACCGTGTACATACATATCACTGAGGACTACACCTACCTGTACACCTAATAATAATACACCGTGTACATACATATCACTGAGGACTACACCTACCTGTACACCTAATAATAATACACCGTGTACATACATATCACTGAGGACTACACCTACCTGTACACCTAATAATAATACACCGTGTACATACATATCACTGAGGACTACACCTACCTGACTACACTAATAATACACCGTGTACATACATATCACTGAGGACTACACCTACCTGTACACCTAATAATAATACACCGTGTACATACATATCACTGAGGACTACACCTACCTGTACACCTTAATAATAATACACCGTGTACATACATATCACTGAGGACTACACCTACCTGTACACCTAATAATAATACACCGTGTACATACATATCACTGAGGACTACACCTACCTGTACACCTAATAATACACCGTGTACATACATATCACTGAGGACTACACCTACCTGTACACCCTAATAAACACATACATATACTGAACTACACCTACCTGTACACCTAATAATACACCGTGTACATACATATCACTGAGGACTACACCTACCTGTACACCTAATAATAATACACCGTGTACATACATATCACTGAGGACTACACCTACCTGTACACCTAATAATAATACACCGTGTACATACATATCACTGAGGACTACACCTACCTGCTACCCCTACACCTAATAATAATACACCGTGTACATACATATCACTGAGCACTACACCTACCTGTACACCTAATAATAATACACCGTGTACATACATATCACTGAGGACTACACCTACCTGTACACCTAATAATAATACACCGTGTACATACATATCACTGAGGACTACACCTACCTGTACACCTAATAATAATACACCGTGTACATACATATCACTGAGGACTACACCTACCTGTACACCTAATAATAATACACCGTGTACATACATATCACTGAGGACTACACCTACCTGTACACCTAATAATAATACACCGTGTACATACATATCACTGAGGACTACACCTACCTGTACACCTAATAATAATACACCGTGTACATACATATCACTGAGGACTACACCTACCTGTACACCTAATAATAATACACCGTGTACATACATATCACTGAGGACTACACCTACCTGTACACCTAATAATAATACACCGTGTACATACATATCACTGAGGACTACACCTACCTGTACACCTAATAATAATACACCGTGTACATACATATCACTGAGGACTACACCTACCTGTACACCTAATAATAATACACCGTGTACATACATATCACTGAGGACTACACCTACCTGTACACCTAATAATAATACACCGTGTACATACATATCACTGAGGACTACACCTACCTGTACACCTAATAATAATACACCGTGTACATACATATCACTGAGGACTACACCTACCTGTACACCTAATAATAATACACCGTGTACATACATATCACTGAGGACTACACCTACCTGTACACCTAATAATAATACACCGTGTACATACATATCACTGAGGACTACACCTACCTGTACACCTAATAATAATACACCGTGTACATACATATCACTGAGGACTACACCTACCTGTACACCTACTAATAATACACCGTGTACATACATATCACTGAGGACTACACCTACCTGTACACCTAATAATAATACACCGTGTACATACATATCACTGAGGACTACACCTACCTGTACACCTAATAATAATACACCGTGTACATACATATCACTGAGGACTACACCTACCTGTACACCTAATAATAATACACCGTGTACATACATATCACTGAGGACTACACCTACCTGTACACCTAATAATAATACACCGTGTACATACATATCACTGAGGACTACACCTACCTGTACACCTAATAAAATACTAATAATAATACACCGTGTACATACATATCACTGAGGACTACACCTACCTGTACACCTAATAATAATACACCGTGTACATACATATCACTGAGGACTACACCTACCTGTACACCTCTAATAATACACCGTGTACATACATATCACTGAGGACTACACCTACCTGTACACCTAATAATAATAACCGTGTACATACATATCACTGAGGACTACACCTACCTGTACACCTAATAATAATACACCGTGTACATACATATCACTGAGGACTACACCTACCTGTACACCTAATAATAATACACCGTGTACATACATATCACTGAGGACTACACCTACCTGTACACCTAATAATAATACACCGTGTACATACATATCACTGAGGACTACACCTACCTGTACACCTACTAATAATACACCGTGTACATACATATCACTGAGGACTACACCTACCTGTACACCTAATAAAATACACCGTGTACATACATATCACTGAGGACTACACCTACCTGTACACCTAATAATAATACACCGTGTACATACATATCACTGAGGACTACACCTACCTGTACACCTAATAATAATACACCGTGTACATACATATCACTGAGGACTACACCTACCTGTACACCTAATAATAATACACCGTGTACATACATATCACTGAGGACTACACCTACCTGTACACCTAATAAAAATAATACACCGTGTACATACATATCACTGAGGACTACACCTACCTGTACACCTAATAATAATACACCGTGTACATACATATCACTGAGGACTACACCTACCTGTACACCTAATAATAATACACCGTGTACATACATATCACTGAGGACTACACCTACCTGTACACCTAATAATAATACACCGTGTACATACATATCACTGAGGACTACACCTACCTGTACACCTAATAATAATACACCGTGTACATACATATCACTGAGGACTACACCTACCTGTACACCTAATAATAATATACACCACTGTGTACATACATATCACTGCTACTGACTACACCTACCTGTACACCTACTAATAATACACCGTGTACATACATATCACTGAGGACTACACCTACCTGTACACCTAATAATACTACACCGTGTACATACATATCACTGAGGACTACACCTACCTGTACACCTAATAATACACCGTGTACATACATATCACTGAGGACTACACCTACCTGTACATACACCTACCTAATAATAATACACCGTGTACATACATATCACTGAGGACTACACCTACCTGTACACCTAATAATAATACACCGTGTACATACATATCACTGAGGACTACACCTACCTGTACACCTAATAATAATACACCGTGTACATACATATCACTGAGGACTACACCTACCTGTACACCTACTAATAATACACCGTGTACATACATATCACTGAGGACTACACCTACCTGTACACCTAATAATAATACACCGTGTACATACATATCACTGAGGACTACACCTACCTGTACACCTAATAATAATACACCGTGTACATACATATCACTGAGGACTACACCTACCTGTACACCTAATAATAATACACCGTGTACATACATATCACTGAGGACTACACCTACCTGTACACCTAATAATAATACACCGTGTACATACATATCACTGAGGACTACACCTACCTGTACACCTAATAATAATACACCGTGTACATACATATCACTGAGGACTACACCTACCTGTACACCTAATAATAATACACCGTGTACATACATATCACTGAGGACTACACCTACCTGTACACCTAATAATAATACACCGTGTACATACATATCACTGAGGACTACACCTACCTGTACACCTAATAATAATACACCGTGTACATACATATCACTGAGGACTACACCTACCTGTACACCTAATAATAATACACCGTGTACATACATATCACTGAGGACTACACCTACCTGTACACCTAATAATACACCGTGTACATACATATCACTGAGGACTACACCTACCTGTACACCTAATAATAATACACCGTGTACATACATATCACTGAGGACTACACCTACCTGTACACCTAATAATAATACACCGTGTACATACATATCACTGAGGACTACACCTACCTGTACACCTAATAATAATACACCGTGTACATACATATCACTGAGGACTACACCTACCTGTACACCTAATAATAATACACCGTGTACATACATATCACTGAGGACTACACCTACCTGTACACCTAATAATAATACACCGTGTACATACATATCACTGAGGACTACACCTACCTGTACACCTAATAATAATACACCGTGTACATACATATCACTGAGGACTACACCTACCTGTACACCTAATAATAATACACCGTGTACATACATATCACTGAGGACTACACCTACCTGTACACCATAATAATAATACACCGTGTACATACATATCACTGAGGACTACACCTACCTGTACACCAATAATAATAATACACCGTGTACATACATATCACTGAGGACTACACCTACCTGTACACCTAATAATAATACACCGTGTACATACATATCACTGAGGACTACACCTACCTGTACACCTAATAATAATACACCGTGTACATACATATCACTGAGGACTACACCTACCTGTACACCTAATAATAATACACCGTGTACATACATATCACTGAGGACTACACCTACCTGTACACCTATAATAATAATACACCGTGTACATACATATCACTGAGGACTACACCTACCTGTACACCTAATAATAATACACCGTGTACATACATATCACTGAGGACTACACCTACCTGTACACCTAATAATAATACACCGTGTACATACATATCACTGAGGACTACACCTACCTGTACACCTAATAATAATACACCGTGTACATACATATCACTGAGGACTACACCTACCTGTACACCTAATAATAATACACCGTGTACATACATATCACTGAGGACTACACCTACCTGTACACTAATAATAATACACCGTGTACATACATATCACTGAGGACTACACCTACCTGTACACCTAATAATAATACACCGTGTACATACATATCACTGAGGACTACACCTACCTGTACACCTAATAATAATACACCGTGTACATACATATCACTGAGGACTACACCTACCTGTACACCTAATAATAATACACCGTGTACATACATATCACTGAGGACTACACCTACCTGTACACCTTAATAATAATACACCGTGTACATACATATCACTGAGGACTACACCTACCTGTACACCTAATAATAATACACCGTGTACATACATATCACTGAGGACTACACCTACCTGTACACCTAATAATACACCGTGTACATACATATCACTGAGGACTACACCTACCTGTACACCTAATAATAATACACCGTGTACATACATATCACTGAGGACTACACCTACCTGTACACCTAATAATAATACACCGTGTACATACATATCACTGAGGACTACACCTACTACCTGTACACCTAATAATAATACACCGTGTACATACATATCACTGAGGACTACACCTACCTGTACACCTAATAATAATACACCGTGTACATACATATCACTGAGGACTACACCTACCTGTACACCTAATAATAATACACCGTGTACATACATATCACTGAGGACTACACCTACCTGTACACCTAATAATAATACACCGTGTACATACATATCACTGAGGACTACACCTACCTGTACACCTAATAATAATACACCGTGTACATACATATCACTGAGGACTACACCTACCTGTACACCTAATAATAATACACCGTGTACATACATATCACTGAGACGACTACACCTACCTGTACACCTAATAATAATACACCGTGTACATACATATCACTGAGGACTACACCTACCTGTACACCTAATAATAATACACCGTGTACATACATATCACTGAGGACTACACCTACCTGTACACCTAATAATAATACACCGTGTACATACATATCACTGAGGACTACACCTACCTGTACACCTAATAATAATACACCGTGTACATACATATCACTGAGGACTACACCTACCTGTACACCTACTAATAATACACCGTGTACATACATATCACTGAGGACTACACCTACCTGTACACCTAATAATAATAATACACCGTGTACATACATATCACTGAGGACTACACCTACCTGTACACCTAATAATAATACACCGTGTACATACATATCACTGAGGACTACACCTACCTGTACACCTAATAATAATACACCGTGTACATACATATCACTGAGGACTACACCTACCTGTACACCCTAATAATAATACACCGTGTACATACATATCACTGAGGACTACACCTACCTGTACACCTAATAATAATACACCGTGTACATACATATCACTGAGGACTACACCTACCTGTACACCTAATAATAATACACCGTGTACATACATATCACTGAGGACTACACCTACCTGTACACCTAATAATAATACACCGTGTACATACATATCACTGAGGACTACACCTACCTGTACACCTAATAATAATACACCGTGTACATACATATCACTGAGGACTACACCTACCTGTACACCTAATAATAATACACCGTGTACATACATATCACTGAGGACTACACCTACCTGTACACCTAATAATAATACACCGTGTACATACATATCACTGAGGACTACACCTACCTGTACACCTAATAATACACCGTGTACATACATATCACTGAGGACTACACCTACCTGTACACCTAATAATACACCGTGTACATACATATCACTGAGGACTACACCTACCTGTACACCTAATAATAATACACCGTGTACATACATATCACTGAGGACTACACCTACCTGTACACCTAATAATAATACACCGTGTACATACATATCACTGAGGACTACACCTACCTGCCTACACCGTTACATACATATCACTGAGACTACACCTACCTGTACACCTAATAATAATACACCGTGTACATACATATCACTGAGGACTACACCTACCTGTACACCTAATAATAATACACCGTGTACATACATATCACTGAGGACTACACCTACCTGTACACCTAATAATAATACACCGTGTACATACATATCACTGAGGACTACACCTACCTGTACACCATAATAATAATACACCGTGTACATACATATCACTGAGGACTACACCTACCTGTACACCTAATAATAATACACCGTGTACATACATATCACTGAGGACTACACCTACCTGTACACCTAATAATAATACACCGTGTACATACATATCACTGAGGACTACACCTACCTGTACACCTAATAATAATACACCGTGTACATACATATCACTGAGCACTACACCTACCTGTACACCTACACCTACCTAATAATACACCGTGTACATACATATCACTGAGGACTACACCTACCTGTACACCTAATAATAATACACCGTGTACATACATATCACTGAGGACTACACCTACCTGTACACCTAATAATAATACACCGTGTACATACATATCACTGAGGACTACACCTACCTGTACACCTAATAATACACCGTGTACATACATATCACTGAGGACTACACCTACCTGTACACCTAATAATAATACACCGTGTACATACATATCACTGAGGACTACACCTACCTGTACACCTAATAATAATACACCGTGTACATACATATCACTGAGGACTACACCTACCTGTACACCTAATAATAATACACCGTGTACATACATATCACTGAGGACTACACCTACCTGTACACCTAATAATAATACACCGTGTACATACATATCACTGAGGACTACACCTACCTGTACACCTAATAATAATACACCGTGTACATACATATCACTGAGGACTACACCTACCTGTACACCTAATAATAATACACCGTGTACATACATATCACTGAGGACTACACCTACCTGTACACCTAATAATAATACACCGTGTACATACATATCACTGAGGACTACACCTACCTGTACACCTAATAATAATACACCGTGTACATACATATCACTGAGGACTACACCTACCTGTACACCTACTAATAATACACCGTGTACATACATATCACTGAGGACTACACCTACCTGTACACCTAATAATAATACACCGTGTACATACATATCACTGAGGACTACACCTACCTGTACACCTAATAATAATACACCGTGTACATACATATCACTGAGGACTACACCTACCTGTACACCTAATAATAATACACCGTGTACATACATATCACTGAGCACTACACCTACCTGTACACCTCCTAATAATACACCGTGTACATACATATCACTGAGGACTACACCTACCTGTACACCTAATAATAATACACCGTGTACATACATATCACTGAGGACTACACCTACCTGTACACCTATAATAATAATACACCGTGTACATACATATCACTGAGGACTACACCTACCTGTACACCTAATAATAATACACCGTGTACATACATATCACTGAGGACTACACCTACCTGTACACCTAATAATAATACACCGTGTACATACATATCACTGAGGACTACACCTACCTGTACACCTAATAATAATACACCGTGTACATACATATCACTGAGGACTACACCTACCTGTACACCTAATAATAATACACCGTGTACATACATATCACTGAGGACTACACCTACCTGTACACCTAATAATAATACACCGTGTACATACATATCACTGAGGACTACACCTACCTGTACACCTAATAATAATAATACACCGTGTACATACATATCACTGAGGACTACACCTACCTGTACACCTAATAATAATACACCGTGTACATACATATCACTGAGGACTACACCTACCTGTACACCTAATAATAATACACCGTGTACATACATATCACTGAGGACTACACCTACCTGTACACCTAATAATAATACACCGTGTACATACATATCACTGAGGACTACACCTACCTGTACACCTAATAATAATACACCGTGTACATACATATCACTGAGGACTACACCTACCTGTACACCTAATAATAATAATACACCGTGTACATACATATCACTGAGGACTACACCTACCTTACACCAATATACACCTGTACAACATACACAACTAATAATAATACACCGTGTACATACATATCACTGAGGACTACACCTACCTGTACACCTAATAATAATACACCGTGTACATACATATCACTGAGGACTACACCTACCTGTACACCTAATAATAATACACCGTGTACATACATATCACTGAGGACTACACCTACCTGTACACCTAATAATAATACACCGTGTACATACATATCACTGAGGACTACACCTACCTGTACACCTAATAATAATACACCGTGTACATACATATCACTGAGGACTACACCTACCTGTACACCTAATAATAATACACCGTGTACATACATATCACTGAGGACTACACCTACCTGTACACCTAATAATAATACACCGTGTACATACATATCACTGAGGACTACACCTACCTGTACACCTAATAATAATACACCGTGTACATACATATCACTGAGGACTACACCTACCTGTACACCTACTAATAATACACCGTGTACATACATATCACTGAGGACTACACCTACCTAATAATAATACACCGTGTACATACATATCACTGAGGACTACACCTACCTGTACACCTAATAATAATACACCGTGTACATACATATCACTGAGGACTACACCTACCTGTACACCTAATAATAATACACCGTGTACATACATATCACTGAGGACTACACCTACCTGTACACCCACTAATAATAATACACCGTGTACATACATATCACTGAGGACTACACCTACCTGTACACCTAATAATAATACACCGTGTACATACATAATAAACAAAACCGGTACAACAATCACTGAGGACTACACCTACCTGTACACCTAATAATAATACACCGTGTACATACATATCACTGAGGACTACACCTACCTGTACACCTAATAATAATACACCGTGTACATACATATCACTGAGGACTACACCTACCTGTACACCTAATAATAATACACCGTGTACATACATATCACTGAGGACTACACCTACCTGTACACCTAATAATACACCGTGTACATACATATCACTGAGGACTACACCTACCTGTACACCTAATAATAATACACCGTGTACATACATATCACTGAGGACTACACCTACCTGTACACCTAATAATAATACACCGTGTACATACATATCACTGAGGACTACACCTACCTGTACACCTAATAATAATACACCGTGTACATACATATCACTGAGGACTACACCTACCTGTACACCTAATAATAATACACCGTGTACATACATATCACTGAGGACTACACCTACCTGTACACCTAATAATAATACACCGTGTACATACATATCACTGAGGACTACACCTACCTGTACACCTAATAATAATACACCGTGTACATACATATCACTGAGGACTACACCTACCTGTACACCTAATAATAATACACCGTGTACATACATATCACTGAGGACTACACCTACCTGTACACCTAATAATAATACACCGTGTACATACATATCACTGAGGACTACACCTACCTGTACACCTAATAATAATACACCGTGTACATACATATCACTGAGGACTACACCTACCTGTACACCTAATAATAATACACCGTGTACATACATATCACTGAGGACTACACCTACCTGTACACCTAATAATAATACACCGTGTACATACATATCACTGAGGACTACACCTACCTGTACACCTAATAATAATACACCGTGTACATACATATCACTGAGGACTACACCTACCTGTACACCTAATAATAATACACCGTGTACATACATATCACTGAGGACTACACCTACCTGTACACCTAATAATAATACACCGTGTACATACATATCACTGAGGACTACACCTACCTGTACACCTAATAATAATACACCGTGTACATACATATCACTGAGGACTACACCTACCTGTACACCTAATAATAATAATACACCGTGTACATACATATCACTGAGGACTACACCTACCTGTACACCTAATAATAATACACCGTGTACATACATATCACTGAGGACTACACCTACCTGTACACCTAATAATAATACACCGTGTACATACATATCACTGAGGACTACACCTACCTGTACACCTAATAATAATACACCGTGTACATACATATCACTGAGGACTACACCTACCTGTACACCTAATAATAATACACCGTGTACATACATATCACTGAGGACTACACCTACCTGTACACCCCTAATAATACACCGTGTACATACATATCACTGAGGACTACACCTACCTGTACACCTACTAATAATACACCGTGTACATACATATCACTGAGGACTACACCTACCTGTACACCTAATAATAATACACCGTGTACATACATATCACTGAGGACTACACCTACCTGTACACCTAATAATAATACACCGTGTACATACATATCACTGAGGACTACACCTACCTGTACACCTAAAAAAACCGTGTACATACATATCACTGAGGACTACACCTACCTGTACACCTAATAATAATACACCGTGTACATACATATCACTGAGGACTACACCTACCTGTACACCTAATAATAATACACCGTGTACATACATATCACTGAGGACTACACCTACCTGTACACCTAATAATAATACACCGTGTACATACATATCACTGAGGACTACACCTACCTGTACACCTAATAATAATACACCGTGTACATACATATCACTGAGGACTACACCTACCTGTACACCTACTAATAATACACCGTGTACATACATATCACTGAGGACTACACCTACCTGTACACCTAATAATAATACACCGTGTACATACATATCACTGAGGACTACACCTACCTGTACACCTAATAATAATACACCGTGTACATACATATCACTGAGGACTACACCTACCTGTACACCTAATAATAATACACCGTGTACATACATATCACTGAGGACTACACCTACCTGTACACCTAATAATAATACACCGTGTACATACATATCACTGAGGACTACACCTACCTGTACACCTAATAATAATACACCGTGTACATACATATCACTGAGGACTACACCTACCTGTACACCTAATAATAATACACCGTGTACATACATATCACTGAGGACTACACCTACCTGTAACCTAATAATAATACACCGTGTACATACATATCACTGAGGACTACACCTACCTGTACACCTAATAATAATACACCGTGTACATACATATCACTGAGGACTACACCTACCTGTACACCTAATAATAATACACCGTGTACATACATATCACTGAGGACTACACCTACCTGTACACCTAATAATAATACACCGTGTACATACATATCACTGAGGACTACACCTACCTGTACACCTAATAATAATACACCGTGTACATACATATCACTGAGGACTACACCTACCTGTACACCTAATAATAATACACCGTGTACATACATATCACTGAGGACTACACCTACCTGTACACCTAATAATAATACACCGTGTACATACATATCACTGAGGACTACACCTACCTGTACACCTAATAATAATACACCGTGTACATACATATCACTGAGGACTACACCTACCTGTACACCTAATAATAATACACCGTGTACATACATATCACTGAGGACTACACCTACCTGTACACCTAATAATAATACACCGTGTACATACATATCACTGAGGACTACACCTACCTGTACACCTAATAATAATACACCGTGTACATACATATCACTGAGGACTACACCTACCTGTACACCTAATAATAATACACCGTGTACATACATATCACTGAGGACTACACCTACCTGTACACCTAATAATAATACACCGTGTACATACATATCACTGAGGACTACACCTACCTGTACACCTAATAATAATACACCGTGTACATACATATCACTGAGGACTACACCTACCTGTACACCTAATAATAATACACCGTGTACATACATATCACTGAGGACTACACCTACCTGTACACCTAATAATAATACACCGTGTACATACATATCACTGAGGACTACACCTACCTGTACACCTACTAATAATACACCGTGTACATACATATCACTGAGGACTACACCTACCTGTACACCTAATAATAATACACCGTGTACATACATATCACTGAGGACTACACCTACCTGTACACCTAATAATAATACACCGTGTACATACATATCACTGAGGACTACACCTACCTGTACACCTAATAATAATACACCGTGTACATACATATCACTGAGGACTACACCTACCTGTACACCTAATAATAATACACCGTGTACATACATATCACTGAGGACTACACCTACCTGTACACCTAATAATAATACACCGTGTACATACATATCACTGAGGACTACACCTACCTGTACACCTAATAATAATACACCGTGTACATACATATCACTGAGGACTACACCTACCTGTACACCTAATAATAATACACCGTGTACATACATATCACTGAGGACTACACCTACCTGTACACCTAATAATACACCGTGTACATACATATCACTGAGGACTACACCTACCTAATAATAATACACCGTGTACATACATATCACTGAGGACTACACCTACCTGTACACCTAATAATAATACACCGTGTACATACATATCACTGAGGACTACACCTACCTGTACACCTAATAATAATACACCGTGTACATACATATCACTGAGGACTACACCTACCTGTACACCTAATAATAATACACCGTGTACATACATATCACTGAGGACTACACCTACCTGATACACCTACATAATAATAATACACCGTGTACATACATATCACTGAGGACTACACCTACCTGTACACCTAATAATAATACACCGTGTACATACATATCACTGAGGACTACACCTACCTGTACACCTAATAATAATACACCGTGTACATACATATCACTGAGGACTACACCTACCTGTACACCTAATAATAATACACCGTGTACATACATATCACTGAGGACTACACCTACCTGTACACCTAATAATAATACACCGTGTACATACATATCACTGAGGACTACACCTACCTGTACACCTAATAATAATACACCGTGTACATACATATCACTGAGGACTACACCTACCTGTACACCTAATAATAATACACCGTGTACATACATATCACTGAGGACTACACCTACCTGTACACCTAATAATAATACACCGTGTACATACATATCACTGAGGACTACACCTACCTGTACACCTAATAATAATACACCGTGTACATACATATCACTGAGGACTACACCTACCTGTACACCTAATAATAATACACCGTGTACATACATATCACTGAGGACTACACCTACCTGTACACCTAATAATAATACACCGTGTACATACATATCACTGAGGACTACACCTACCTGTACACCTAATAATAATACACCGTGTACATACATATCACTGAGGACTACACCTACCTGTACACCTAATAATAATACACCGTGTACATACATATCACTGAGGACTACACCTACCTGTACACCTAATAATAATACACCGTGTACATACATATCACTGAGGACTACACCTACCTGTACACCTAATAATAATACACCGTGTACATACATATCACTGAGGACTACACCTACCTGTACACCTAATAATAATACACCGTGTACATACATATCACTGAGGACTACACCTACCTGTACACCTAATAATAATACACCGTGTACATACATATCACTGAGGACTACACCTACCTGTACACCTAATAATAATACACCGTGTACATACATATCACTGAGGACTACACCTACCTGTACACCTAATAATAATACACCGTGTACATACATATCACTGAGGACTACACCTACCTGTACACCTACTAATAATAATACACCGTGTACATACATATCACTGAGGACTACACCTACCTGTACACCTAATAATAATACACCGTGTACATACATATCACTGAGGACTACACCTACCTGTACACCATAATAATAATACACCGTGTACATACATATCACTGAGGACTACACCTACCTGTACACCTAATAATAATACACCGTGTACATACATATCACTGAGGACTACACCTACCTGTACACCTAATAATAATACACCGTGTACATACATATCACTGAGGACTACACCTACCTGTACACCTAATAATAATACACCGTGTACATACATATCACTGAGGACTACACCTACCTGTACACCTAATAATAATACACCGTGTACATACATATCACTGAGGACTACACCTACCTGTACACCTAATAATAATACACCGTGTACATACATATCACTGAGGACTACACCTACCTGTACACCTAATAATAATACACCGTGTACATACATATCACTGAGGACTACACCTACCTGTACACCTAATAATAATACACCGTGTACATACATATCACTGAGGACTACACCTACCTGTACACCTAATAATAATACACCGTGTACATACATATCACTGAGGACTACACCTACCTGTACACCTAATAATAATACACCGTGTACATACATATCACTGAGGACTACACCTACCTGTACACCTAATAATAATACACCGTGTACATACATATCACTGAGGACTACACCTACCTGTACACCTAATAATAATACACCGTGTACATACATATCACTGAGCACTACACCTACCTGTACACCTAATAATAATACACCGTGTACATACATATCACTGAGGACTACACCTACCTGTACACCTAATAATAATACACCGTGTACATACATATCACTGAGGACTACACCTACCTGTACACCTAATAATAATACACCGTGTACATACATATCACTGAGGACTACACCTACCTGTACACCTAATAATAATACACCGTGTACATACATATCACTGAGGACTACACCTACCTGTACACCTAATAATAATACACCGTGTACATACATATCACTGAGGACTACACCTACCTGTACACCATAATAATAATACACCGTGTACATACATATCACTGAGGACTACACCTACCTGTACACCTAATAATAATACACCGTGTACATACATATCACTGAGGACTACACCTACCTGTACACCTAATAATAATACACCGTGTACATACATATCACTGAGGACTACACCTACCTGTACACCTAATAATAATACACCGTGTACATACATATCACTGAGGACTACACCTACCTGTACACTAATAATAATACACCGTGTACATACATATCACTGAGGACTACACCTACCTGTACACCTAATAATAATACACCGTGTACATACATATCACTGAGGACTACACCTACCTGTACACCATAATAATAATACACCGTGTACATACATATCACTGAGGACTACACCTACCTGTACACCTAATAATAATACACCGTGTACATACATATCACTGAGGACTACACCTACCTGTACACCTAATAATAATACACCGTGTACATACATATCACTGAGGACTACACCTACCTGTACACCTAATAATAATACACCGTGTACATACATATCACTGAGGACTACACCTACCTGTACACCTAATAATAATACACCGTGTACATACATATCACTGAGGACTACACCTACCTGTACACCTAATAATACATACCTGATACACCTACACCTAATAATACACCGTGTACATACATATCACTGAGGACTACACCTACCTGTACACCTAATAATAATACACCGTGTACATACATATCACTGAGGACTACACCTACCTGTACACCTAATAATAATACACCGTGTACATACATATCACTGAGGACTACACCTACCTGTACACCTAATAATAATACACCGTGTACATACATATCACTGAGGACTACACCTACCTGTACACCTAATAATAATACACCGTGTACATACATATCACTGAGGACTACACCTACCTGTACACCTAATAATAATACACCGTGTACATACATATCACTGAGGACTACACCTACCTGTACACCTCCTAATAATACACCGTGTACATACATATCACTGAGGACTACACCTACCTGTACACCTAATAATAATACACCGTGTACATACATATCACTGAGGACTACACCTACCTGTACACCTAATAATAATACACCGTGTACATACATATCACTGAGGACTACACCTACCTGTACACCTAATAATAATACACCGTGTACATACATATCACTGAGGACTACACCTACCTGTACACCTAATAATAATACACCGTGTACATACATATCACTGAGGACTACACCTACCTGTACACCTAATAATACACCGTGTACATACATATCACTGAGGACTACACCTACCTGTACACCTAATAATAATACACCGTGTACATACATATCACTGAGGACTACACCTACCTGTACACCTAATAATAATACACCGTGTACATACATATCACTGAGGACTACACCTACCTGTACACCTAATAATAATACACCGTGTACATACATATCACTGAGGACTACACCTACCTGTACACCTAATAATAATACACCGTGTACATACATATCACTGAGGACTACACCTACCTGTACACCTAATAATAATACACCGTGTACATACATATCACTGAGGACTACACCTACCTGTACACCTAATAATAATACACCGTGAAAAAATACATACATATCACTGAGGACTACACCTACCTGTACACCTAATAATAATACACCGTGTACATACATATCACTGAGGACTACACCTACCTGTACACCATAATAATAATACACCGTGTACATACATATCACTGAGGACTACACCTACCTGTACACCTAATAATAATACACCGTGTACATACATATCACTGAGGACTACACCTACCTGTACACCTAATAATACACCGTGTACATACATATCACTGAGGACTACACCTACCTGTACACCTAATAATAATACACCGTGTACATACATATCACTGAGGACTACACCTACCTGTACACCATAATAATACACCGTGTAATACATACATATCACTGAGGACTACACCTACCTGTACACCCATACACTACTAATAATAATACACCGTGTACATACATATCACTGAGGACTACACCTACCTGTACACCTAATAATAATACACCGTGTACATACATATCACTGAGGACTACACCTACCTGTACACCTAATAATAATACACCGTGTACATACATATCACTGAGGACTACACCTACCTGTACACCTAATAATAATACACCGTGTACATACATATCACTGAGGACTACACCTACCTGTACACCTAATAATAATACACCGTGTACATACATATCACTGAGGACTACACCTACCTGTACCACCTAATAATACACCTTACATACATATCACTAGACTACACCTACCTGACACCTAATAATACACCGTGTACATACATATCACTGAGGACTACACCTACCTGTACACCTAATAATAATACACCGTGTACATACATATCACTGAGGACTACACCTACCTGTACACCTAATAATAATACACCGTGTACATACATATCACTGAGGACTACACCTACCTGTACACCTAATAATAATACACCGTGTACATACATATCACTGAGCACTACACCTACCTGTACACCTAATAATAATACACCGTGTACATACATATCACTGAGGACTACACCTACCTGTACACCTAATAATAATACACCGTGTACATACATATCACTGAGGACTACACCTACCTGTACACCTAATAATAATACACCGTGTACATACATATCACTGAGGACTACACCTACCTGTACACCTAATAATAATACACCGTGTACATACATATCACTGAGGACTACACCTACCTGTACACCTAATAATAATACACCGTGTACATACATATCACTGAGGACTACACCTACCTGTACACCTAATAATAATACACCGTGTACATACATATCACTGAGGACTACACCTACCTGTACACCTAATAATAATACACCGTGTACATACATATCACTGAGCACTACACCTACCTGTACACCTAATAATAATACACCGTGTACATACATATCACTGAGGACTACACCTACCTGTACACCTAATAATAATACACCGTGTACATACATATCACTGAGGACTACACCTACCTGTACACCTAATAATAATACACCGTGTACATACATATCACTGAGGACTACACCTACCTGTACACCTAATAATAATACACCGTGTACATACATATCACTGAGGACTACACCTACCTGTACACCTAATAATAATAATACACCGTGTACATACATATCACTGAGGACTACACCTACCTGTACACCTAATAATAATACACCGTGTACATACATATCACTGAGGACTACACCTACCTGTACACCTAATAATAATACACCGTGTACATACATATCACTGAGGACTACACCTACCTGTACACCATAATAATAATACACCGTGTACATACATATCACTGAGGACTACACCTACCTGTACACCTAATAATAATACACCGTGTACATACATATCACTGAGGACTACACCTACCTGTACACCTAATAATACACCGTGTACATACATATCACTGAGGACTACACCTACCTGTACACCTAATAAAATACACCGTGTACATACATATCACTGAGGACTACACCTACCTGTACACCTAATAATAATACACCGTGTACATACATATCACTGAGGACTACACCTACCTGTACACCTAATAATAATACACCGTGTACATACATATCACTGAGGACTACACCTACCTGTACACCTAATAATAATACACCGTGTACATACATATCACTGAGGACTACACCTACCTGTACACCTAATAATAATACACCGTGTACATACATATCACTGAGGACTACACCTACCTGTACACCTAATAATAATACACCGTGTACATACATATCACTGAGGACTACACCTACCTGTACACCAATAATAATACACCGTGTACATACATATCACTGAGGACTACACCTACCTGTACACCTAATAAACACCGTGTACATACATATCACTGAGCACTACACCTACCTGTACACAATAATAATACACCGTGTACATACATATCACTGAGGACTACACCTACCTGTACACCTAATAATAATACACCGTGTACATACATATCACTGAGGACTACACCTACCTGTACACCTAATAATAATACACCGTGTACATACATATCACTGAGGACTACACCTACCTGTACACCTAATAATAATACACACGTGTACATACATATCACTGAGGACTACACCTACCTGTACACCTAATAATAATACACCGTGTACATACATATCACTGAGGACTACACCTACCTGTACACCTAATAATAATACACCGTGTACATACATATCACTGAGGACTACACCTACCTGTACACCTAATAATAATACACCGTGTACATACATATCACTGAGGACTACACCTACCTGTACACCTAATAATAATACACCGTGTACATACATATCACTGAGGACTACACCTACCTGTACACCTAATAATACACCGTGTACATACATATCACTGAGGACTACACCTACCTGTACACCTAATAATAATACACCGTGTACATACATATCACTGAGGACTACACCTACCTGTACACCTAATAATAATACACCGTGTACATACATATCACTGAGGACTACACCTACCTGTACACCTAATAATAATACACCGTGTACATAATATCAACTATAACACCAATAATACACCGTGTACATACATATCACTGAGGACTACACCTACCTGTACACCTACTAATAATACACCGTGTACATACATATCACTGAGGACTACACCTACCTGTACACCTAATAATAATACACCGTGTACATACATATCACTGAGGACTACACCTACCTGTACACCCTAATAATACACCGTGTACATACATATCACTGAGGACTACACCTACCTGTACACCTAATAATAATACACCGTGTACATACATATCACTGAGGACTACACCTACCTGTACACCTAATAATAATACACCGTGTACATACATATCACTGAGGACTACACCTACCTGTACACCTAATAATAATACACCGTGTACATACATATCACTGAGGACTACACCTACCTGTACACCTAATAATAATACACCGTGTACATACATATCACTGAGGACTACACCTACCTGTACACCTACTAATAATAATACACCGTGTACATACATATCACTGAACACCACCACACAATACCGCATACATATCACTGAGGACTACACCTACCTGTACACCTAATAATAATACACCGTGTACATACATATCACTGAGGACTACACCTACCTGTACACCTAATAATAATAATACACCATGTACATACATATCACTGAGGACTACACCTACCTGTACACCTAATAATAATACACCGTGTACATACATATCACTGAGGACTACACCTACCTGTACACCAATAATAATACTACACCGTGTACATACATATCACTGAGGACTACACCTACCTGTACACCTAATAATACACCGTGTACATACATATCACTGAGGACTACACCTACCTGTACACCTAATAATAATACACCGTGTACATACATATCACTGAGGACTACACCTACCTGTACACAATAAACACCGTTAACATACATACACTGAGGACTACACCACCTGTAAAACACCGTGTACATACCACTGAGGACTACACCCACCTGTACACCTAATAATAATACACCGTGTACATACATATCACTGAGGACTACACCTACCTGTAACCTAATAAAATACACCGTGTACATACATATCACTGAGGACTACACCTACCTGTACACCTAATAATACACTACATACATATCACTGAGGACTACACCTACCTGTACACCAATAATAATAATACACCGTGTACATACATATCACTGAGGACTACACCTACCTGTACACCTAAAAATACACCGTGTACATACATATCACTGAGGACTACACCTACCTGTACACCTAATAATACACCTACATAAACTGTACACTAATAATAATAATACACCGTGTACATACATATCACTGAGGACTACACCTACCTGTACACCTAATAATACACCTACACATACACCGTGTACATACATATCACTGAGGACTACACCTACCTGTACACCTAATAATAATACACCGTGTACATACATATCACTGAGGAACTACACCTACCTGTACACCTAATAATAATAAACCTACATACATATCACTGAGGACTACACCTACCTGTACACCTAATAATAATAACCGTGTACATACATATCACTGAGGACTACACCTACCTGTACACCTAATAATAATACACCGTGTACATACATATCACTGAGGACTACACCTACCTGTACACCTACAACCTAATAATACACCGTGTACATACATATCACTGAGGACTACACCTACCTGTACACCCTACATACACATACATAATACAACACGTGTACATACATATCACTGAGGACTACACCTACCTGTACACCTAACCTAATAATACACCGTGTACATACATATCACTGAGCACTACACCTACCTGTACACCTAATAATAATACACCGTGTACATACATATCACTGAGGACTACACCTACCTGTACACCTAATAATACACCTACACCATACATATCACTGAGGACTACACCTACCTGTACACCTAATAAACACCGTGTACATACATATCACTGAGGACTACACCACTACACCTAATAATAATACACCGTGTACATACATATCACTGAGGACTACACCTACCTGTACACCTAATAATAATACACCGTGTACATACATATCACTGAGGACTACACCTACCTGTACACCTAATAATAATACACCGTGTACATACATATCACTGAGGACTACACCTACCTGTACACCTAATAATACACCGTGTACATACATATCACTGAGGACTACACCTACCTGTACACCTAATAATAATACACCGTGTACATACATATCACTGAGGACTACACCTACCTGTACACCTACTAATAATACACCGTGTACATACATATCACTGAGGACTACACCTACCTGTACACCTAATAATAATACACCGTGTACATACATATCACTGAGGACTACTACACCTACCTGTACACCTAATAATAATAACACCGTGTACATACATATCACTGAGGACTACACCTACCTGTACACCTAATAATAATACACCGTGTACATACATATCACTGAGGACTACACCTACCTGTACACCTACTAATAATACACCGTGTACATACATATCACTGAGCACTACACCTACCTGTACACCTAATAATAATACACCGTGTACATACATATCACTGAGGACTACACCTACCTGTACACCTACTAATAATACACCGTGTACATACATATCACTGAGGACTACACCTACCTGTACACCTAAAATAATACACCGTGTACATACATATCACTGAGGACTACACCTACCTGTACACCTAATAATAATACACCGTGTACATACATATCACTGAGGACTACACCTACCTGTACACCTAATAATAATACACCGTGTACATACATATCACTGAGGACTACACCTACCTGTACACCTAATAATAATACACCGTGTACATACATATCACTGAGGACTACACCTACCTGTACACCTAATAATAATACACCGTGTACATACATACCACCCCCACCAACACCAAAAAACACCGTGTACATACATATCACTGAGGACTACACCTACCTGTACACCTAATAATAATACACCGTGTACATACATATCACTGAGGACTACACCTACCTGTACACCTAATAATAATACACCGTGTACATACATATCACTGAGGACTACACCTACCTGTACACCTAATAATAATACACCGTGTACATACATATCACTGAGGACTACACCTACCTGTACACCTAATAATAATACACCGTGTACATACATATCACTGAGGACTACACCTACCTGTACACCTAATAATAATACACCGTGTACATACATATCACTGAGGACTACACCTACCTGTACACCTAATAATACTACACCGTGTACATACATATCACTGAGGACTACACCTACCTGTACACCTAATAATAATACACCGTGTACATACATATCACTGAGGACTACACCTACCTGTACACCAATAATAATAATACACCGTGTACATACATATCACTGAGGACTACACCTACCTGTACACCTAATAATAATACACCGTGTACATACATATCACTGAGGACTACACCTACCTGTACACCAATAATAATAATACACCGTGTACATACATATCACTGAGGACTACACCTACCTGTACACCTAATAATAATACACCGTGTACATACATATCACTGAGGACTACACCTACCTGTACACCTAATAATAATACACCGTGTACATACATATCACTGAGGACTACACCTACCTGTACACCTAATAATAATACACCGTGTACATACATATCACTGAGGACTACACCTACCTGTACACCTAATAATAATACACCGTGTACATACATATCACTGAGGACTACACCTACCTGTACACCTAATAATAATACACCGTGTACATACATATCACTGAGGACTACACCTACCTGTACACCTAATAATAATACACCGTGTACATACATATCACTGAGGACTACACCTACCTGTACACCTAATAATAATACACCGTGTACATACATATCACTGAGGACTACACCTACCTGTACACCTAATAATAATACACCGTGTACATACATATCACTGAGGACTACACCTACCTGTACACCTAATAATAATACACCGTGTACATACATATCACTGAGGACTACACCTACCTGTACACCTAATAATACACCGTGTACATACATATCACTGAGGACTACACCTACCTGTACACCTAATAATAATACACCGTGTACATACATATCACTGAGGACTACACCTACCTGTACACCTAATAATAATACACCGTGTACATACATATCACTGAGGACTACACCTACCTGTACACCTAATAATAATACACCGTGTACATACATATCACTGAGGACTACACCTACCTGTACACCTAATAATAATACACCGTGTACATACATATCACTGAGGACTACACCTACCTGTAACACCTAATAATACACCGTGTACATACATATCACTGAGGACTACACCTACCTGTACACCTAATAATAATACACCGTGTACATACATATCACTGAGGACTACACCTACCTGTACACCTAATAATAATACACCGTGTACATACATATCACTGAGGACTACACCTACCTGTACACCTAATAATAATACACCGTGTACATACATATCACTGAGGACTACACCTACCTGTACACCTAATAATAATACACCGTGTACATACATATCACTGAGGACTACACCTACCTGTACACCTAATAATAATACACCGTGTACATACATATCACTGAGGACTACACCTACCTGTACACCTACTAATAAATACACCGTGTACATACATATCACTGAGCACTACACCTACCTGTACACCTAATAATAATACACCGTGTACATACATATCACTGAGGACTACACCTACCTGTACACCTAATAATAATACACCGTGTACATACATATCACTGAGGACTACACCTACCTGTACACCTAATAATAATACACCGTGTACATACATATCACTGAGGACTACACCTACCTGTACACCTAATAATAATACACCGTGTACATACATATCACTGAGGACTACACCTACCTGTACACCTACTAATAATACACCGTGTACATACATATCACTGAGGACTACACCTACCTGTACACCTAATAATAATACACCGTGTACATACATATCACTGAGGACTACACCTACCTGTACACCTAATAATAATACACCGTGTACATACATATCACTGAGGACTACACCTACCTGTACACCTAATAATAATACACCGTGTACATACATATCACTGAGGACTACACCTACCTGTACACCTAATAATACATACACTACATACATACACACAAGGACTACACCTACCTGTACACCTAATAATAATACACCGTGTACATACATATCACTGAGGACTACACCTACCTGTACACCTAATAATAATAATACACCGTGTACATACATATCACTGAGGACTACACCTACCTGTACACCTAATAATAATACACCATGTACATACATATCACTGAGGACTACACCTACCTGTACACCTAATAATACAACAACTACAACATACATATCACTGAGGACTACACCTACCGTACACCTAATAATACACCGTGTACATACATATCACTGAGGACTACACCTACCTGTACACCTAATAATAATACACCGTGTACATACATATCACTGAGGACTACACCTACCTGTACACCTAATAATAATACACCGTGTACATACATATCACTGAGGACTACACCTACCTGTACACCTAATAATAATACACCGTGTACATACATATCACTGAGGACTACACCTACCTGTACACCTAATAATAATACACCGTGTACATACATATCACTGAGGACTACACCTACCTGTACACCTAATAATAATACACCGTGTACATACATATCACTGAGGACTACACCTACCTGTACACCTAATAATAATACACCGTGTACATACATATCACTGAGGACTACACCTACCTGTACACCTAATAATAATACACCGTGTACATACATATCACTGAGCACTACACCTACCTGTACACCTAATAATAATACACCGTGTACATACATATCACTGAGGACTACACCTACCTGTACACCTAATAATAATACACCGTGTACATACATATCACTGAGGACTACACCTACCTGTACACCTAATAATAATACACCGTGTACATACATATCACTGAGGACTACACCTACCTGTACACCTAATAATAATACACCGTGTACATACATATCACTGAGGACTACACCTACCTGTACACCTAATAATAATACACCGTGTACATACATATCACTGAGGACTACACCTACCTGTACACCTAATAATAATACACCGTGTACATACATATCACTGAGGACTACACCTACCTGTACACCAATAATAATAATACACCGTGTACATACATATCACTGAGGACTACACCTACCTGTACACCTAATAATAATACACCGTGTACATACATATCACTGAGGACTACACCTACCTGTACACCTAATAATAATACACCGTGTACATACATATCACTGAGGACTACACCTACCTGTACACCTAATAATAATACACCGTGTACATACATATCACTGAGGACTACACCTACCTGTACACCTAATAATAATACACCGTGTACATACATATCACTGAGGACTACACCTACCTGTACACCATAATAATAATAATACACCGTGTACATACATATCACTGAGCACTACACCTACCTGTACACCTAATAATAATACACCATGTACATACATATCACTGAGGACTACACCTACCTGTACACCTAATAATAATACACCGTGTACATACATATCACTGAGGACTACACCTACCTGTACACCTAATAATAATACACCGTGTACATACATATCACTGAGGACTACACCTACCTGTACACCTAATAATAATACACCGTGTACATACATATCACTGAGGACTACACCTACCTGTACACCTAATAATAATACACCGTGTACATACATATCACTGAGGACTACACCTACCTGTACACCTAATAATAATACACCGTGTACATACATATCACTGAGGACTACACCTACCTGTACACCTACTAATAATACACCGTGTACATACATATCACTGAGGACTACACCTACCTGTACACCTAATAATAATACACCGTGTACATACATATCACTGAGGACTACACCTACCTGTACACCTAATAATAATACACCGTGTACATACATATCACTGAGGACTACACCTACCTGTACACCTAATAATAATACACCGTGTACATACATATCACTGAGGACTACACCTACCTGTACACCTAATAATAATACACCGTGTACATACATATCACTGAGGACTACACCTACCTGTACACCTCCTAATAATAATACACCGTGTACATACATATCACTGAGGACTACACCTACCTGAACCAAATACACCGTGTACATACATATCACTGAGGACTACACCTACCTGTACACCTAATAATACAACACACATACATATCACTGAGGACTACACCTACCTGTACACCTAATAATAATACACCGTGTACATACATATCACTGAGGACTACACCTACCTGTACACCTCCTAATAATACACCGTGTACATACATATCACTGAGGACTACACCTACCTGTACACCTAATAATAATACACCGTGTACATACATATCACTGAGGACTACACCTACCTGTACACCTAATAATAATACACCGTGTACATACATATCACTGAGGACTACACCTACCTGTACACCTAATAATAATACACCGTGTACATACATATCACTGAGGACTACACCTACCTGTACACCTAATAATAATACAC